>CABHPH010107311.1:12218-39550 GCA_902168325.1 Peromyscus nudipes | reverse complement strand
TGTTTTGTTTTTTTTCTTTGAGGGTCATTAGATACAAATTGAAAGAGTCTTGCTGTGTAGCTAAGCTGGCCCAAACTCAGAACCTCCTTCTGTCTTCTGACTACCCTCACAGTCTTCATACTTCTTGAGAAACAGGATTGTGTTCTGGGAATTGGTTGGCGTTTTGTGTTCAGATTCACCCTTTTTATTGGGTGCAGTGCATCTCATAGCTCTGTTTTCCCTCTGCTTGGATTATCACCAGCAAACATAAACCTGAACATTCTGCCAAGGCAGAGATTACTAAACACAGTGCTCTTTGGTGTCTGTGAAGGTTTGGTTTCAGGATTCACTGCATATTTTTTGGTACCCAAGGATACTCTGATTGTTCATAAAATGGCATAATATTTGTATATAAGCTACATACCCTCCAGTATACTTTAAATCACTTTTAGATTATTTGGAATACTTGCTGCAAAGTAAGTGCTATGCAGACAGTTGTTATACTATTACAAAAATATCTGTGAGTTCAGGACATACAAAGGTTTTTTGTTTTTGTTTTTTTCTTTCCTTGAATACTGTCTATACATGTTTGGCTGGTCCTTGCCTGTGCAATATTGATAGAGAGAGCTGACTGTAGTATCTGGCACATTGTGTTAGGATAATTTGGCCTTTTAAGTATCTCTGCTATTGGAATAAAGTATGAAGACTGTCAGGTTACTTAACCTTAGTACCTTTCCCATTCTTCATCTGAAATGTTGAGAGTCTCTGGCAACTGTATGACAGGGCTTGGGAACAGAATCAAGACAATATATATCAGCTTCTGCACTCTTTGAAGTATACTATATAGTGATTGGGGGAAATAGCAGGTTCCTATTATCAGAGTATTCAGACTAGCCAAATAGGAAGTGGCGTATTCAAAGTAAGTATATTTAAGGAAACACATGATGTATTCAGAAGGTACTTTTTGCAGAAATTCAAATGAGAGAGAATGGTTCCTGAGATCTGATAGCTAAGAGTGAGAAGCCCTGGGTTGAAAGGCTTCATGTCTGAGTAGAGTTCAGACATGGTTTTGAGAATGAGAAGAAGAACATATCAAGTAAGAAAGTCTTAAGTTATTTATTTTATTTGATGTATTTTGGTGTGTGTGCACATGGGTGTGGGGGTCAGAGGACAACTTTTGAGAATCAGTTCTGTCCTACTGTTCGGGACCCAGGAATCCCTTGAGGCTTGACAGTAAGTATTGTTAAACCCTGAGCCATTTTTCTAGTCCTCAAGTGAATCTTTCTTGAGGAAAGATATACAGAATACGATGGTGCTTGAGATTTCTTAGTAGGCTTACTAGGAGGGTCTCTACGGAAACTCAGTGATAGTAGAGTTAGACTGGAGAGGGGTCACTTAAGTGGGAGGGGGATGTAAAGGCTTTTGAGACTATATAAAGTGACTTTAGGAAAATTATTCAAATAGTTCACAGAATTAGATATATAGTAAGGCCATAGACTAGTATATAGGATTTCACAGAAAGAAGGGTAAGTTTGAGTTCTGGTGTAGCCTACCTAAAGCCTTGGATGATTATTCATTACTGAACTTGATTTTCTTTACCACAATAAATACTGTAGGTATTCTCATTATAGGCTTGTGGTAAAGATTAAATTATACAATACTGGTAAAGTTTATTTTAAAGGCCTATATAAAAACGGAATGGCAAGATGATGAGATCCCCACTGGGGTATCAGAAAGAGGTAAAATGTTCTCACAGAGGAACATTGGAAGATTATTCGTTGTGTTGAAACAGGACCTTACTGTTGTAACCAGGTTGGTCTTGAAACTTAGAGTCTCTCTGCCTCAGCCTGCCTAATGGTGAGCTTACAGGCATGGTCCAGCATACTTCCCCACCCCCAACTTGGAAGATTGAACCAAGAAATGAGAGACAGAAGAGGGAAAATCATCAAGAGCTGTTTAAAGTCCCTTTTCCTGGAAGACTGCCTTTCGGCTTACATTGACTTGTTCCCTTTCTGAGTTACGGAAGAACTAATGCCCCGGGAGTTGACTTAGTCCTACGGGTTTGTATTTTTCCAGTTTCCTGTGAGAGTTTCTCTACACTGCTCATTGCAAAGCTGGTGCTTACAGCCCTGAATTTAGCGGGAAAAATGCCACCTCAGTCTTAGCAAGAGCTGTAGAGGATGTTGCTTGAAGTGTCTGAAAAACCCCTGACTGCTGAGGTGGAGAATCTGGGGACTTGTCCTGAGTGCAGCAGGTCTACACGAACGGGGAGGTTTTGTTCTGAGGGAGTGAGGATGTAGGGTGTGTTCAAATGAGGATGTTGCCTTTATAGAACCCCTTTGATTTCATTTTTCTTCTTGCCTTTTCTTTTCTCCCTTTGTGGGAGGAAGGTTTTTATCTCCACACCCATCGTTTCACTTGCCGTGAAGAAATGCAGTCAAGGTGTACTAGTGTGCTTCTCAACTTCTCCACACTGATGTGGGTTTCTGCTCCTCTGAACCGGACTTAAGAACAAGTGGCACCTGTTCCTTCCTGACTTTAAGTTTACAGACCTGCCCTTCCCTCTCGAAGCGACTGCACTATCTTTGCCCCACAGTTGCCTGCGCTTTTGTTCTGTACGGCAGCTGGGAAGGGCAGCTCTTTCCCAGTCTGTTTGGGCTACTAAAAATTGGTATGGTGCTTAATGTTTTCTTTCTTTCTTTCTTTCCTTCTTTCTTTTTTTGTAAACTGTTATCCAAACCTTTTTAACATCATAACCTGGATTCTGTCTCATGGTTGGCTTCTCAGCCTGACCTTAGAACACAGCTTCTATATCTTGGTTACTGAGAACATAGCTCTGCCAGCCCCTAGCGTTGAATTATGGTGCTATCCAGATGTGTATTCTTGAGCCAGTTAACAAATCTCTTTGTAACTCAGTTTCTGCACCTGTAAAGTGGAACTAATAACAGTTTGTGTGTGCACAAAACCTCTCTGGATTTTGACTTCCTTAGATAAATATTTTTAGTACATGTAAAAACTATCCATATCAGATTCCCTTGAGTTTTAGTTAAAAATAACAGATTTCTGTACCTCCCAGATCAGAACGAGATTTTGTAGTATTGAAGCCTGGGTGTTTTTATTTTCATATGCTCTTTGTTACCTGTACATTTTGAAAGTAAAAATTTTAAATAAATATATAATACGTAGATTATATAGTCCAATGGTTTTTAGTATAATTAGAAAGTCATTAGTACACAATTTCAGAAATTTTTTTATAAGTCCCCCTAAAGCCTCATACCCATTAGCAGTCATGCCCTAGTCCCTCTTCCTAGTCCCTCCAGGCCACCACAGAAAGCTTTTTTCAGTGAGGAGACCCAAACCGATAATGTCATGAATGCTAAGCAAGACTCTGCCACTAAGTTAAGCCCCCAGCCCTCACAAGTCCAGTTTCTGTCTGGATTTGTCTGTTGTGGACATTTTATGTAAATGAAAGTTAGGGTTTCCATTGCTGTGAAGAGACACCATGACAACGGAAACTCTTGCAAAGGAAAGCATTTATTTGGGGTGGCTTGCTTATAGTTTAGCCCATTATCATCATGGTGGGACATGGCTGCATGCAGGCAGACAGAGTGCTGGAGAAGGAGCTGAGAGTCCTATATCTTGCAAGCAACAGGAAGTGAACTGTCACACTGGGAGAGGCTTGAGCATATATGAGACCTTAAACCCCACCTCCACAGTGACACACTTCTTCCACAAGACCACACCTATTCCAACAAAGCCACACCTCCTAATAGTACCACTCCCTTTGGGGGCCATTTTCTTTCAAACCATCACAACATACATGGCCTATTGTGACTAGTGTCTTTCATTTAACATGTTTTATAGCACGTATCGAACTTTATTTTTATATGACCTAAATATATTCATTGGCACTGATAAACTGTTTTAAAATTTCTGTGTGTGCATGTAGAGGACAGACTTGGGTATCAGTCCTCACCTATTTCCACCTCCCTCCTTACCACAGGTGCATGGGTGTTAAAAATCTTCCCAGCTGCATCCAGTTGCACAATATCATGAAGACTCAGGTCTTCACCCTTGTGTGACCAGTGCTTTACCCACCGAACCATCCTCTGACAGATACTGATACGTTACTTTAATTTTTCCATTTGTCAGTTAATACTTGAATCATGCACCTTTTGGCTCTGTGATACCTGTTATAAATACATTTGTTCACTGGGTGGACATTTTCAGTTCTTAAGATTATGTACATGGGAGTGGAATTGCTGGGTCATATTGTAACTGTTGATATTTTAATTGACTAATTTTTGAAATGTGGTGTCAGTAGCCCAGGCTGGCCCGGAACTGTCGATTGTCTTACCTCAGTCTGCTGAGTGCTAGGATTACAGGTTCCCTTGGCGTTTACCACTCTAATTGGCTGCGTGAACCTGGGAGAGTGGGACCTAAGAATGAGGCTCACTAAAGTCCCCTGCAATAGCCAGTTTTAGTCAGAGATCAGACAGTTTAGACTCTGAGGGTTAAGAAGCGTCACCTGAGTGAACAACCACAAGGACAATCCCTACATGGCAAAAGCATGTTTTCCATAGAGGCCTATGACTAACACAGCTGAAGTCCTCCTCCATTAGACTGGGGAGGACCGTGAAAACACATTCCAAGAACAATTCCGTGTTCTGAAGAGACTGAGGTCACAAGACTCATGTCTGATTTTCTTGGAGATTTCTCACAAGCACTCAGAAATCCCCCACACCAGACTATATTCTGACACCATGGCACTGCATTTAACTTTGAGGAATTATCAAAACTATATTGCACATTGGGGATGCCACTTTACATTCCCACAATTACATAGAGCTGGAGGCCAACCTAAAATACAAGACCCTACCTGGAAACTAGGTTAGGTATGTACCTTTAGTCCCAGTGCTTCAGAAGGCAGAGGGACACAAATCTCCTTGAGTTCATAGCCAGGCTGGTCACAGTGAGTTCTAGAGTTCCAGACCAACCAGCACTACATAGTGAGACTGTCTCAAAAAACATAAACACAAAACAACAACAACCCCAAGAAACAGAAAGATGTGAGATGTGAGTCCTTAGTCTATGAAGGGGGCAAATCACACATTTAAAAACTACATGCAACCAGTTTAGAAACTGCAACTACATTAAAGGATGATCTTGAACTTCTAATAGCTAGCCTGCACCTCCCAAGTGCTGGGATTACAGGCATGCTCTGGTTTATGTGCTAGGGATTGAACCTAGGCTTCCTGCATGCCAGGCAAGCCCTCTACCAGCTGAGCTCCAGCTCCAGCTTCCTCATCTTACCTCTTAATCACAGAAGTTTCACTGTGAGCCATTTCAGCCTTAGAGCTCAGATGTATTGGCATCATTTGTGGGGTATTTAATCCATAGACCCCCCATGAACTAAAGCTGTGCCCACAAAATTGCAGTAGTGTAGGCTTCCTGAGCCATGGGGCCAGACTCCTATATAGTTTGGAACCATGGAGAAAGCAGTTGGGGGTCGGGGGGAGTAATCAGTTTCTCTGGAGTTGCCACTAATGTGCATGTTCATAATTTAACTGACACGTCGTAATTTCTAACCTCCAACTAACTCATAAATACAACCACTAATAAGCACTCCTACACCAGTAATTTCCATTACAGTATTTCTTGGCCCTTAAAAAAAAGATTGAAATTAAAGGTTCAGTGTGCTGCTAAGAGCATGGTATCTTGGTGATACCATGGGTTTTCAAATTGCATCTAAATTAAGCAACTGCATTCTAAGATACACATCATTTTCTTCCTGAATTAACGTTTTCCCTTTACTTTTGCACTTGTTACTCCTGATCTTGCTAAATGTGTATAGATGGAAATTGAGGGTAGACATATTTAAACTCAAGTGGTCAGCTCAGCTTCTGAGTATCATTTTCTGTCATCTCCTTACTATAGGTTAGAAAAATCTGGAGTCAGAGGTAAAATATAACAGTAGAGCTTGTACATCTCAAACCCAGCATACACAAAGGGATATTTATCCTTTTTCCTCCTCTGTTCCTTCTCTTGAGAAGTGACAGGATGGTGCTGACAAGTTGTCTAAGCCCTAGTTCTGATAGGTGGTCACCTGTCTCTTGTCATGTTACTTTTGACTAGTATGTTACTAAGTCCATCCAGTCCTGCTGTAAGTGTTCATCATTCGTCCACTTGCTGGTGCTGTATGGAGGATTCAGGTTAAAAAGGACCCATCTAGGCCGGGCGGTGGTAGCGCACGCCTTTAATCCCAGCACTCGGGAGGCAGAGCCAGGTGGATCTCTGTGAGTTCAAGGCCAGCCTGGGCTACCAAGTGAGTTCCAGGAAAGGCACAAAGCTACACAGAGAAACCCTGTCTCGAAAAACCAAAAAAAAAAAAAAAGGGACCCATCTAATTTATACAATTAGTAGCAGAATTATATAATTATAGATTATATATGTCTCTGGTGTTACCTTTGAGATTTGTCTGTGAGACAATTTTCAAAATGAAACCAACAAAACCCCTTAAAACACATAAAGTTGGTTGATATTCACACACTTAATCTTACCATTTCCTGCTTAGAATCACATTTTTGTTTTTTGGTTTTTTTTTGGCCTCGAACTCACAGAGATCCGCCTGGCTCTGCCTCCTGAGTGCTGGGATTAAAGGCGTGCGCCACCACCACCCGGCTAGAATCACGTTTTACGTTTAGCCTTGTAAGCATTTGGTCCCTCAGCCGTGTGCCTTGTTCCTCCTAACTGTCCTGCTTTGCAGCTTCTACCCACTTTCTGAACTGGAGTAGACAAAAAGAAGGGAGAGAAAATTGGTGTTTTTTTCTAAATCAGAGTGGGGTCCTGTTAGTATTTTTTGATGTTGGTTATGCTACGGCGCTGGTTAAACGGCGCTGCACCCCCCTGGCTGGTCACTGCCCGCAGCGGCCATGCCGGCAGAGGAGCGTGCTGATTAAAAGAATCATAACCATGGTTAACCTTTTAGAGCTTTATTGGGAGGGGGAGAGGGAGAGAGAGAAAGAGAGAGACAGAGAGAGAAGGAGAGAGAGAAAGAGAGAAACAGAGAGACAGAGGGGGGGAGGGAGAGAGAAAGGGAGCCCGACGGGAGGAAAGGAGCGGAGAAAAAGAGAAAGAACGGAGCGCCCACCTGCTTTTTAGGCTGGGACACCGGCGAAGGTTGATGACGTAATTAAAGACCAAACCCTTACAGGTCCTTCCATTGATACATTGATGCTGTCACCCCCAGTGTCCATCTCACCAGAGTGAGGGGAAGAATCATTTGAGTCAGGCTAAGGAACTCTGTGAAGCAGTCCAGTGCGGTCTTCATATCACCACATACTTTCTAAAGAAAAGAAAGTGTACCTGCTACGACGTTATACTCAGGACTGTTTGTTTGCTTACCCTAATGACCAGTGTTTTCCTTTGTTGACCCATCCCTAGCTCTTAATGCCAGAAGATGCTTGGGGAACAGAGGCTGTAATTCCCAAATCATTTAATTCAGAAAAATGACTTCCTGCATTGTTTACATATTTTTCAGTACAGATAAGTATTTAAAAACTTCCCTAAGCGCTTGAGAAGTGGGATGCCCAGTGCCATGCATGCAGTGAAAAGTCTTCGTAGAACTTTCTCCACTGGAGAATCATAAGTGAAACGAGTCTTGAGTATCATGAAAATCATCGTGTACCCTTTTTCTGTGAACTTGTTAGCTAGGTATTTCTGACCTCCAAAGTGTGGGCAAGGACAAGCATGCCTTGTTCCTCTCAATAAAAATGATTTCTAGTAACCTCCATGACTCGTTCATGAATATGAATAACTTGTATAGTTATAGTATAAACTCAGAGTCATGATCTGATCCAGTTAAGCTATTAAATAATTCCAAATCAGTACTATGACTGTATTGAAAAGATGGCAGGAGTGGGAAAAATAAATATATATGTGTCAGGAGAGTTCCCCAAGACTAGTGCTATGTTAGATAAACCATGAGACTCAGCATATAATGCTGCTTGTAGTAAGATCTACCATAGACCCATGGGGTGGAGTGTACAGGAAACCAAGTGATGTTCTAGAGTTCCTCTGCCATTAGAGCCCCCAAAGACATCCCTTCAGTAAGGAGAGTTAGGACAGTCCGTGTGAAGTGGTGTCTGCCAGGGAACATCATTAGACACACAGTGCTTGATTTTCCATAGGGCTGGTTAAGTGGGTACCTTATGCCAAGTCTATGCCAGATTCCTAGAAGGAAAGGTGTTTGGCATGGATCACATTGTTGACAGAACTTAGACACAGGGAGCTCTTTTAGCATGTAGGGGATGTCTTGTATTTGTGCAGGGAACTGTAACAGCCAAGCTGTCAGATAGCAGGCAGGGACCAATCTGGAAAATCTGCCTTCCTAACTAAGAGTGGCAGTCCTTAGGAAGACTTACATTAATTGCTTTCCACATATTGCCCGTCGTCATAATTTATCCTGTGAGGTCCCATGTGAACCAGACTTGCCCTTTGCCTTGTCTCTGTGTGTATGTGCATGCACTCACATATGTAGGTGTGTGTGTATGGAGGCCAGAAGCTGGCAGTGGGTATCTTACTCAGTTGATCTCCACCTTTTTGTTGGTTTTTGAGACAGTCTTTTATGTACCCTTGACTGGCCTGGAACTGTGCAAATCAGACTGGCCTCCTAAACTCAGAGAGAGCCATCTCCCTCTGCCTCTGGAGTGCTGAGATTAAAGGCATGAGCCACCATGCCTGGCTCCACCTTTATCTGAGACAGGATCTCTTACTGAATTCAGAGCTCACTGATCTCCAGCCCCTGCCTTGTCTTTTTGTTCTTTTTATTGCTCCTGTTCTTAGTGTTTAGGAAGACCAAGGGGAGGGGAAAAGAAAACATGAATAACAGCAGGAGAGATGTAATTTGCATACATTTTAGATGAGCAGTTTTTGAGAATGATGGGAAATGGTAACAAAATGGAAATAGGAACTTAATGTCAGTCCCTTGTTCAGATATTTCTCTGTGCTATAGCAGAGAGGGCTAAGGTTTTGCATGCATACAAAGTAAAACGATGCATCCCTCTATTCAGAAACCAAATGAAAACCTTTCTCATGATCTGTGTAATCACTGGAAAAGTTCCAGTCCTCCCTGCTGAAGTTTCTCGAACCAGGCAGTGCGGTTAGAGCTGAGGCTTGTTCAGCATGTTAATGCTGCTTCTGCACCTTACTCTGGAAACTGCTGGGAGATTGTAGAGCTGAGTTCCATTTCTGGACTGTGCTGCACTCAGTGATGTGTGTCTGAGGTGGGGTCTATGAGAATGAGTCCTCTTTTGGAATGATAAAAATTTGTAAATGACTTCATTATTTCACAGATAATGCATACAAATTCTTTGGGATTATTAAAATAGAATATACTTGACTGAATGCATATGAGCTAGCTGTTTGGATAAAAAAGTTGCTATTGTGTTAGTTCAATATGTAATTTTAAATATTAGCTATGTTTGATTAGTAGGCTAACAGATTATGAGAATCAGTATTAGTCACCATAAGTAATTAAGAAAAAATTTGTTTTATAAGACACTGATGGGAAAAGATTTGATTTAAGCCGGGCGTTGGTGGCGCACGCCTTTAATCCCAGCACTCGGGAGGCAGAGCCAGGCGGATCTCTGTGAGTTCAAGGCCAGCCTGGGTTACCAAGTGAGCTCCAGGAAAGGCGCAAAGCTACACAGGGAAACCCTGTCTCGAAAAACCAAAAAAAAAAAAAAGATTTGATTTAAAAAGGTTTTAAATATAGCTAATTTAGGGTCTGGTCAGTGGCTTAAAGTGCTTGCTGTTTTTGCAGAGGTTCCAAATTCTGGTCCAGCACCCTGTCAGGTGACTTACAACTACCTGTAACTCTAGCTCCAGGGGATCTGAGGGCACACATACACACACACACACACACACACACACACACACACACACACGCATACACAACATACACACTGACTAATTTTACACATACACATGTAACATTCAGTTTACATTTATTCCTCTTTACAGACTTCACTTTTCTTATTGTATATTAGTATATAGTGTTATGCCTAGATCATGACCCCAAAGAGACCACCGAAGACCGTGGATGTCCAGAATGCAACAGCAAGGTTTATTCTATAGATACAAGTCTAGACAGGGAACTCATTCCTACACCCAATACAGTGAGGCAGGGAGGAGTTGGTCTGTCTTTGTGAGGCTAGCTTTTTAAAGGCAAAAACCGCAAGCCCTTTAGGGCAGTTGAGGGGTTTGGCACAGGTGCAACTCGGATTGGTTTATTTTTATTTTTGAAAGTCTCTGTTCTCTTTTAATTGGGTGAGGGTATGTAACTTTTGAATTTACTGGTTGGGAGTTACAATTATCATTTTGGGGGCTGTCTGGGACAAGTCCCAGGCTTTGTCCTTGAGCTGCCATGGGGGCTGGCTGGCCTAGCATGTACTGACTGTGGGGGGGCTGCCTCAGTGGTCCAGGCTCTGTCCTTGACTCATGCACATAACTCTAAGTTGGTGAGGGGTCCCAGACAGTAAACATCTGGCTGAACTTTGAGCAGAGTACGTGCAGAAAGGGAGCTACTGCAAGGACTATGTCTTTTGTTCACGGCCCTCCCACAGACTGCTTGCTCAGTCTCAGGAAACTGAGAGAAGACTGAGCAGCCTGTTATGGCATCTGCTTGGTCCTTTCATGTAGAATCACAGCTTTGTAAAAAGGTTGATAAGGTAGAAGTGTTTTTTGTCTTTCAGTAAAAGAATCCATTCTAAGCCAAATGATTGTGAATTGAAAAGTTAGTTAGTGAGCCAACCCAGGGCCTCATGCATGCTAGGCAAACACTGTCTCTGAGCCGCATCCCTTCCCTGGTTTCCTCCCCAAGTTGCTGTTGGTCATAGTATTTTATCAGAGTAACAGAAAGCAAACTAGGACACTTGGTTTATAATTGAAAATTTGATGTTTTCAACAGATTATACTGGATTTGCTGTCTTAAAGTTACAACATGGTAATAAAGTATTCAAGTGGTTCGCAGACAAAGAACCTTCCCTCTCTGTTAGTGTCTGTAAATCCCCATATCTGTATTTGCTGAATTTTGTGCTTATAGAATGTTAGGGTGAACAAAAGCAGGGTTTTTTTTGTTGTTGTTGTTGTTGTTTTTGCTTTTTTGGTTTTTTTTTTCTGCACTCATCTGTGGTTAAATGGGGGTGGGATATATGAGTTGGCATAGCACATGCACGTGTTCTGGTTCTAGGCTGTAGGATTTGAGTTTTCTGTGTGGAAACTTGCACCATCCATATGAGAAACCACCTGATTTTAGTGTCTAGTCTCAACATCCGAAGACAAAGAATGAATGTTCAAATACTCAGAGATCTGAAGAAAGTAGCTCATTCTACTTTGTAAGGTGCCACGTTTTCTGATGCACAATTTTTCTATTTGTTTTGTAGTGGAAGATTGATGATAAGCCTGTAAAAATTGATAAGTGGGATGGATCAGCTGTGAAAAATTCTTTGGATGATTCCGCCAAAAAGGTACATTTGAAGACATTCATGAGCATGTTTTTAGTCTGTGGATACATCTCCTCACAGATCTCAAAGTTAGAAAATGAGCCAGAAAAGGGCTTCTAAAATGACCACAGAATAAGTAGGAGGAAGTGTGTTTCAACATCAATGTTGGGGTGTCAAGAAAATTGGTAATCATTGTTTTGAGATTAATTAGCTTGGAACACAGAAGTTTGGGAAGGTAGACTATTCATCTATGGACGGTCCATTTGCAAAAAGAAAAGACAATGTTAGCTGTGTCCTATGAGAAAAGTTGGGAATTTAAAAACTATGTAAGGTATTGCCAGGCACACTTGAGGCCAGCATGGTCTACAGCTAGTTCCAGGGTAGCCAGGGCTACACAAAGAAACTCTTGTCTCCACAAAACAAAAAACCCACCTGGGATTTTTTTTTTTTTTTCTTTTTTTTTTTCCGAGACAGGGTTTCTCTGTGTAGCTTTGCGCCTTTCCTGGAACTCACTTGGTAGCCCAGGCTGGCCTCGAACTCACAGAGATTCGCCTGGCTCTGCCTCCCGAGTGCTGCACCTGGGATTCTTTAGAGAGGGTTTGAGCTTCTTTGTTTAGAGTGGTAAGATGTTAGTCGAAGAAAACATTTGTTCATTCCTGCAGTTCATGACATGACTAAGTGGGGATCTGTAAAAGCAAGTCACAGCAAGGATGCATCGCTGTTACCTTCCATCCTGCTTCTCACTAGGTACTCCTGGAAAAATACAAGTACGTGGAGAACTTTGGTCTAATTGACGGTCGCCTCACCATCTGTACCATCTCCTGCTTCTTTGCCATAGTGGCTTTGATTTGGGATTACATGCACCCCTTTCCAGAGTCCAAGCCAGTTTTGGCTTTGTGCGTCATATCATATCCTTTTTTTATGCTCAGGTTTGCTTTTTCATAACAGTTCAAAAATATCTGCTGTTAAATCATCCTTGCTTTCCATAAAAGCTTTGATTTTAGGGCTTGCTAATGTTAGGATTAACATTAAAAATTGTACCTGTAAATTCATGCTATATCATTGATATTCTGTATTTAATAAGGTTTTTATTCTATATACTTAGTTATTAACTAATAGGAGACCTAAAGCAAAAACACATGATGATAGTGAGAACCAGCTCTTTTAACTCATTGAGTTTTTCCCTTTAGACTGGGTTGCTTTAAGCCGTTTATTCCTGACTATTCGTAGAAAAGCTTTGAATTTTAGAAGTTTGAATTTGTTTCCTATTTTTCTTTGAAGCTGAAGAGCTGGCTGGGGAGGTCCTGAGCATGAGGTGTGGATTTGGTCCATGTTTCAGTGAGACTGAGGACCGCTGAGGCTACAGAACATGAGTTTGAAATCGCACTCAACATGGGTTTGAAATACTATATACAACATGAGTTTGAAATCCAAGGTGTGTGTGACCTTAGGCTAAAAGGAAAAAAATGTAAGTAATACCCATTTAGAATTGCCAGAGTGAGTGGGACACTGGATGTGGTAGCATATACTTGTAATTCCAGCTCCCAGGATGAGTCAGGATGATCATGAGTTTCAAGCCAGCTACCTGGCAAAACCTTATAGCATTTAAAAATTAGAAAAAAAGAGGGCTGGAGAGATGGCCCAGTTAAAATATTTGCTACACAAGCACAAAGACCTGAGCTTGGGACCCCAGCACCCACTTAAAAGCTGGACAGAGCAGCACAGGGCTTGTAATCCCAGTGCTGAGGAGATGGGGACAGGGAACCCCGGGACCATCTGGCCAGCCAGTCCACCTGAATCAGTGAGCTCCAGGTTGGTTTAGTACGAAACCCTGCCTCAAAAAATTAGGTGGAGAGTGACATAGGAAGACACCTAGTGTTGAATGCCGTTTATTGAAAGAGGGAGGAAACCTTAAATACAGGCTTATAGCACAATGGGAGAACCCCAGAGGGCAGAAGTTCGCTACTGATGTTTACAATCTTTCATCTAAGCTGTTAACGCCCAATATGCAGGATATACAAACAAGGAACTTCCCTTAAACATTCAGGAGGGTGGAAACCAGCAGGGAATTAGCATAGGGAGGACATCAAGGTCAAGGTCAGCAGGCAAGGTGGCAGCTGCCCAAAATGGGGGGCCAGGGCCCTACACATGCACACATGCATGTCTTTGTGTACCCATACATACATGTGCACACATGTGAACACATACATGTGCATATACCACACAAATGAAAAAGAAAAAAATCAGATGGGAGATTTTATACTATATTTCCCAAATTCAAAGAGTTCAACTTAAGATTTCTCACTTTTATAATGACATGAAAAAAAGATCCAAACAACCATTGCATTTTTCACTTTCAATATAGTACTCAATAAATTACATCAGCTATTCACCATGTTATTACACAGTAGACTTTGTATTAGATGAATTTGCCCAATTGACTGGCTGATGTAAATATTCTGAGCACATTCAAGGTAGGCTAGGCTAATTATAGTGTTTGCAAGTATGGTGTATTACATGCATGTTTAATTCATAGTTACAAAATCCCATTGTAAGTTGAGAATTTTGCCTCCTTTTTATGATAAACATAGATTACTTCTATGATTATTTCATAGATTATTTCTAAGATCCTCAATGCAAAGAGCTTTTATTATAGTCTTAATTACAGAATTTATTTGCATTCATAGAATGATTTCTCTGTGGTCCTCCACTCCCATCTCCTGTCCCTTAGTTTGTATGTATATAACTTTTACACTTTATAACTTAAAAAAATATATAATGGATTTTTTTTTTTTTTTTTTTGTCCATCAAGATGCCTCTTCAGGTGAAGGCATTTGCTGTCAAGATTGATGATTTGAGTTCAGTCTCTGGAACCCAGAGTGAGAGAACTGACCCCCACAAGTTGTCCTTTCACTTCCATACCTGTGCCTTGACATACTTTTATACATACACATTTCCCCAAATAATAAAAAGTGTAAAATTTAAAAAATTAAATCCACGTTAGTATGTAGAACTCTACCACTAACTAAAAGCATATCTTACAGACCACCTTCCCACAGCTGGAGAGAGAGTGCGGTAGCTGAGGGGACTTCCTGTACTTGCAGTAGGCGAGAGTTTGAGTCCTAGAACCCATGTCAGGTGACTCACAGCCATCTGTAACTCCAGCTCCAGGGGACCTGACAACCTCTTCTGGCTCTCACATGCACATACCTACGTGGACACACACATATGCACATAATTTTAAAAATAAAATAAATCCACTATCAGAGGTGGTTAGCAAGCCATCTTAATAAAGCATCTGATTAAAAATAGTATTATACAAATAGATGGTTCCTGGACTTGCCAACAAGTGACCTTTGACTTTTCAATAATGAGATTAAATATCCTAGTTTGAAATTTTCGCTGTTGAAGCAATCTAAAAGAATATACCATAAGTTTTAGAGACCTTTCTCAAGACAATGACAGCAACCCTGTTACACAGTCTCCAAAAGAACTACTTTGACAGTATTTCAGTTGTATTTGTTTAAAGCAAAGCGTGATCCGAAGTTCATGTTTTATATATAGTGCTAGTGACTACCACTGTAAATAACTGCTGTGTGCTACATGGCTATATATAGAAACCTCATGACAATTCTATTTTTGTTTGTTTGAGACAGGGTCTCAGTAGACTGACCTTAAACTTGTAGTAGTCCTGACTTAGCAACTTCCACGTGTGGAAATTATAGGTGTGCACCCCCACGCTTAGCTTCCTGACAATTCTAAAAGTTCAGTATTCTTATTTAGAGATGAGGATACTTGGGGAGAAAATGAATTTATTAAATGCTGACATGCAAATCCAGGGCTGTCTTAACTCAAAAGTCCTTATACTTCACACCATATTTCCTGCCTTTCTAGTTCATAAAACTTAAATGACATTCCATACAACATGTTAGTGGTTGAATATACAGTTACCACTGTCAGACCGTGGAATAATGTGTCTGCATGTGCAATAGGCATATTGGTCTCACAGTAGACTACAACCGAAATCACTTTGACATTGGTTGACTATATATATTTTTTATTTTACATATGTAGGTGTTTTGCCTGCTTGTATGGTGCCCAAGGAAACCAGAAAAGGGTGTCAGATCTAGAACTGGAGCTATAGAATGTAGTGAGCTGCCATATTTGGGTGATGGGATTCAGACCCAGGTTCCCTGCAAGAGCAGCCAGTGCTCTGAATTGCTGATCCATCTCTCTAGCCTCTGATCCTTTGTTTAAATAGAGAAATAAACACAAGTGATAACGAAGTCCTGAGAAACTAGGTAACAGGACATTCTTAGACCTATTGTCCTTCAGTATAAAAGATGAGAAAGCCTATTTGTCCTGTACCTTTTGTCTCCTTTTTGAGGTGTCTAGAGAACTAACCAGAGAGAGCCTTGTTTCTTCTAGGTACATAAATACAAGGGTTAAAAGGAAATAACTAAATTTTCAGTGCTTTAGTGGTAAGATAAAACTTACTTAGGACTGTCAAGAATTTTTTTGTGGCTCTTGTGTGTCATTTGTTGTTACTTTAGTTGTCTTTGCATATTTGTATATTTTCTCCTTAACATTATTTGAACCTATTTTGTGATGATGGGGATTCTGACCATTTATACCTCATACAAGGAGAAGAGCATCTTTCTTGTGGCCCACAGAAAAGATCCTACAGGAATGGATCCTGATGATATTTGGCAACTGTCCTCCAGCCTCAAAAGGTAATGGCCATCCTTGGTTCTTAAGAGATTCTTAACGCCTGGCATTGGGTTTGCCCTGGGGTGTTGTCATGATCCACAGTGTACTAGTTTGTGCTTGTTCTATGCTGATCACAGTGCTAGTCATGTAAAGTAGAGGGATGAATGAGCTGGTAGACTTTTCCTAGCACTGCAGCTCTGAGGTTCTTTTTTTTTTTTGGTTTTTTCGAGACAGGGTTTCTCCGTGTAGCTTTGCGCCTTTCCTGGAACTCACTTGGTAGCCCAGGTTGGCCTCGAACTCACAGAGATCTGCCTGGCTCTGCCTCCCGAGTGCTGGGATTAAAGGCGTGCGCCACCACCGCCCGGCTTCTGAGGTTCTTTATCATAGAAGATACCCTCAGGATATACTTTGGTGGAAGACTGGAGAATTGTCTTTTTCCTTGTGACCAGTTAACAAAAGTCAGAGGTTGGGTTGGATGAATGGCTCAGAGGTTAAGAGTGCTTACTGCTCTTAAAGAGGACCTAGGCTTGGTTCCTAGCACCCACGCAGTGACTCACAACCAGCTGTAACTTGAGTTCCAGGGGATCCAACATCTTTCTTCTGTTTTGTTTTTTGTTTTTTGTCTCCTGCATGTATGTCGTACACATAAATTCATGCTGGTGAACACATATACACATAAAATAGATAAATCTTCTTAAAAGATCAAAGATGTGAGGTTAGTTATCTTTCAGGAGCCTCCCTCCATTTAGCGTCTGTGTCTTCTGACTTCATTCCGAGTGTGTTGAGGAATCTCTGGCTTGGTGCTTCTGTATTACTCCCCACAGTCTGGAGTCTCTTCTATCTTGTGGTAGCACATACAGGTGTTCATTGGTATCCAGAACTGGGTCCATGTTCCAGTGAGTTTCTTTCTAACTCCTGGCTTTTGGTAAATTATGTAAAGTGAAGTTTAGTGAGGTAAAAAAATAACTCCATAGAGTTAGTTGTTAGGAAGACGAAATGCCAGTTATAGCAAATATATATCCAGCATTCATTATATATTAGATATTTGTTACTTTTCTATTGCTTTGATAGAACACCATAACCAAGGCAACTTACAAAGGGTTTATTTAGACTTGTGGTTCCATCCCCATCACAGCCAGGAGGTTTGGCAACAGGCATACACGGTGGCTGAAGGAGCAAGCTGACAGCTCATGTCTTGAGCTACAAGCACAAATGTCTTGAGCTACAAGCACAAAGCAGAGAGAGCAAACTAGAAATGGTGCAAGTCTTTAGATCCTCAGAGCCCATCCCAGCAATATATTTTATCCAACAAGACCACACCTCCTAAACCTCTCCAAATAGTGCCACCACCTGGGGACCAAGTGTTCAATTATCTGAGCCTATGATGGCATTTTCATTCAAACCACTGCAATATTCTAAATGCATTACTTCATTTAAACCTTAGAACACATATTTACAGATAAAGAACATGGCCTAAAGGATTGAGCTCAGAAGTGGTAGAGAATGAATTTGAGCCTAAGTTGTACACAGATTTCAGGTTTTTAGTCATTGACTAAAAATACATGACACACTTTGTTAGTATATCCAGGCCATCGCATCGTAATTACTCATACTGAAGGTAAGTAACATCAGCACCGGCCCCTTTCTGGCAGTTTGTGGAGTAACCTCTGAGGAAGAGGAACAGACTTTCATTCTGATGTTACAGTTGAGTTCTGCTATCTCCTGGCAGGGTTGCTACCTGTTTTGTTTTTGGTTTTTTTTTTTTTGCCTCAACCGTTAGAGAAGTCTGCCCTTTTCACCAGGCCACTGAAACAGAGTTGCATAATTCTAGAATCCAACAACATTGATTTCATTATTTTCATCCAACTTGTGTTGTTGTTACTGTGGTTGTTGTTGTTATTGGTGGTGGTGGTGGTGGTGTATGTGATTTGCTTGTGTGCACCTGTGCCATGGTACATACAAGTGTAGAGGTCAAAGGATGCTTCTTGGGAGTCGGTTCTCTTCCTCCTACCGTAGGATCTGAGGATCAACTGGCAAGCACTTTCTTTTTTTCTTTTTTTTTTTTTTTTTTGGAGCTGAGGATCGAACCCAGGGGCTTGAGCTTGCTAGGCAAGCGCTCTACCACTGAGCTAAATCCCCAACCCCCTGGCAAGCACTTTCACCCACTGAGTCATCTCAGCTGCCTTGTGTTGTAACCACTTTATTGAGAGAAAGTTCACCTACCATCCCATTCACCCATACAAAGTTTAAGTCAATGACTCCTAGTGTATTTATAGTTGTACCTATTACCACAGTCATAAAAACATTTTCTTCACCTCAAAGTGAAACCCTATGCCTTCAGTGATTATCTTCTATTTCCCCCATTTCTTGCAACCTAAGTAATCACCCTTCTGCTCTCCTGTCCATAAAAGAGACATTTATAGATATTTCATGTGAATGGGATGATAATGGCTTCTTTAACTTAGCCTAGTATTTTCCTTTCTTCCTATTTTAAGACTTAAAATTTTACCTGGTTTTTGAGAATTTCATATAGGTGTGTATTTTGATCATATCCACCCTCTATTCACTCCCCAGCTTTTCCCAGACACTTCTGCATGTCCCCTTCCTTCTCAACTTCATATTGTCTTCATAATCCACTGAATCCCAACTAGTGCGGCCTGCTAGGAGGATTACCCAGTGCAGCGTGGGCAGCCTATGAGGCCACACCCCTGAAAACAGCAGACTGTCTCCCCAGCAGCCATCATTGCCCGTTGCTCTCAGCTAGCAGTGGGGCCTCATGAGCTCTCCGTCTATGCTGGAATCTTGACTGGCTTGATCTTGTACAGATCTTGAACAGGCAGCCACAGCTGCTGTGAGTCCATGAGTCCAATGGCCTGCCATGATCAGAAGACACTATTTCACAACATAGCATGTTTTCAAATTCATCTCTGTTGTAGCATCTATCAGTAATCAGTACTTTGATCCTTTTTATGGTTGACTGGTAGTCCATTGCACAGATATATTATATTTTGTTAACCTATTTCAGTTGAAGGACATTTGGATTATTTCTACCTTTTGGATTTTATGAATGATAGTGCCTATGTAGTTGCATGGATCTGTGTCATTTCTCTTGGATAATGTACCTAGAAGAGGAATTCATGGATCGTGTAGTTACTTTGATGAATTGACAGTCTGTTTTCCAGTGTGTGCATCATTTTAAATCCCACTAGAAGTGTGTAAAAATACCGACTTCGTACATTCTTTGCTAGTTTTTGTCAGCTGCCGGATTGTTGGTAGAGAAAGAATCATGAATGCTTCTTGCTCTGTCGTGCTCTGCCTTCACAGCGGTTTAGTATAACAGTGCCTGATTCTGCTATCCTCCACAGCTGCCAGGTGATACGATGTGCCATGGCAGTGAAAGTTTCGTAGATGATCAGTTGCCATATTCAAACTTTGCACAGGCTTTAACTCAAGTGTAAAGAGCCTCCTTCGGTGAGTTGTTCTTCTGCAGTTAGTATATAGTAGAAACTTGCCCAGCAGTTGGAGTTTTCTTCATCTGCCCCAGTGGCATCTCCATATTTCTTCATACCCCTCTCAGAAGCTAACAGCATTTGCAATTTGCCAACTTCTCTAGTTGCCCAGTGACTCTCTGTTTAAACTGACTTATTTCTGGCTTGATTAATTTTCTGTCTCCAAGATAAACTGTTTGCCCTCTTTCTAAAGAAGGCTTTCCTGATACATGTTAGTCTAAATTAGATATTCCAAGAACATTTTTACTTGCTAGTGTTGTCCATGGAGCTATAGTTAAATTTATTTGTCTGTTGGTAAACTGTAAACCCCACAATACCATTCTCCACAGCATAAAACTCCTTACCATTCACTGTTCCAAAGAACAAACAGGCAGGGATTGTATCATTTATCTCTGAGTCCTCAGATCTCGCCCAAAGTCGGAGATAGTATAAATGTGTCGAAAAATTTGTTTGTATTGGAGCTAAAGAGATGGTTAAAAGACCTGGCTGCTCTTCCAGACAACCTGGATTTTGGTCCTCAGCACCCACATGGTGGCTCACAATACAGCTCCAGGGATTCTATACCTTCGTTTGGCCTCCACGGGTACCAGACACACAAGTAATACACAGACATGCATGCAGACAGAACACTCGTGCATAAGAAATAAAAATAAATGAAAAAAAATTGGTTGTATGAATGACTGCAATGAACCTAGCCTCAGCTGTAGTGTGACCTCTTCATTTGCAGACAAGTTATTATAGACCATCTACAAAATCTCCCATAGCTTCTCCATCTGAACATTTCCTGTTTTTCCTCCTTTAGTGAAACCTGCCTGTGACTGGAAGACACATTTCCTCTGTATGAAAGTGGTGGCTGATGTTTGTCTTGTAGTCCTTGTTACCCTGATGGCAACATGGAGCTGGATTCCCCCTTCTCCACTCACTTCTTCCTGCTCATCCTCAGTCTCCTTCCCAACATACCCACTTTGAATTGTACTTCTCACATTTTGCCATTTCTGTGCTTCACCGAAGAACTCTTCCTAACAATAACTTGACTCATGGCACTCTCTAATATATGTCCTTTGTGAGTCTCAGTATCTATATGTTTGGATAGATGACTATTGCAGAATTGTGGTCTGTTTTACTCACTGTCTTTCAATGATGTTGTTTCCTACTGTGTGTTCAGCGTGTATTTCCATGGGGCACATCCTAGTCATTATCATTTCTCCTTTAAAAATTTCTGCTCTGAGCAACCCACTCTGATCACTGGTTGCTGCTTTCCTGGCTGTTGTACTGCCCCCATTCACGGAGCCGACCACCTTCTCATTGCCTTTCTTCTCCTCATGTGGCTTAGATCCCTTTGGAGGATCTTATATGCTTCTCCATCTGTCCCCAAACCTCCTGTGCATCACCTCTTGTCTTTGCTGTTGTCTGTGCTGAGGAGGCAGAGGTGGTCAGAGGCTCCTATCCCCTCCATCTGCATGCTCCTTTCTGTCCCTTCTCCTTGATGTTTTCCTTGCTACTAGATCATTCCTTCTGACATAGAAGCAGGTTGTGATTTCTCCTAGCCTTAAAAAAAAAAAAAAGCCCTCCCCTTTGTCCCTCATATTTTTTTCTCAGTTGTCTATCACTGCTGTCATCTACTTCCTCCTCCATTGTCACTTGGAGCAGCTCTTACCTTTCGTCCCTCATCTTAGCCTGTAGACAGAGGCTTTTCTGTCCCGCCCCAGTCCACAGCCGCTTTCAAATGATCACTCAGAGGCTTATATTACTTATAATTGTTTGACCGATGGCTCAGGATTATTACCTAGCTCTTACATTTAAGTTAAGCCATTTCTATTAATCTTCGTTCGCCACATGGCCCGTGACTTACTGGTGCTCTGGCATCTTGCTCCTTCAGCATCTGCTGGTGTCTGCTCTAACTCCGCCTTTCTTCTCCTTGTATCTTTGCTTGGATTTCCCACCTGGTTATAACTGTCTTGCCATAGGCCAAGGCAACTTCTTTATTAATCAATAGTAGCAACACATATTCACAGCATACAGAATGACCATCCTACAGCATTAGCCTGTTAACAGCATCTGACCAATTGGTTACAGTTTCTTGCCTGTTTTTTTTTTTTTTTTTAATGAGTTCTCTGGGGTACCATGTTCTTCTAAGTTTCTAATTATATTGTGTCTTTCTTTCATCTCCTCGTTTCTTTTTTCCTTTCTCTAAGTTGGAAGTGACATTAGGGCTTATTCCTAGAACTACTTTATACTTTAGAAATCTTTATGTAGCTTTTCAAGACTTTAAATGTTGCCTATATAAAGATCTCTAAATCTACATTTTTATCCTAGACCTTTTATCTGAACTGTAGCTATATCCTGCTTTCTGTCTGATACTGGATCCTAATGGGCATCTTAACATGTCTAAAACTCAACACCCTTCCCCATTATCCAGCTCACTCACTCTTGCCCCAATTTTTCCTCTCTGGGTAAGTGACAGTTTTATTTCTAACAAGTCCAGATCATTTGGACTCCAGAGTGCCTCTAGTTTGTCAGCTCCACAGTTACCAACTAACTCCTCACGTGGGGTGGACCCTGCAGCATCTCTCCCTGCTTATAGTCATTGCCTGCAGGGCAGGTAAAGCAAGTTATCTTCTACGTACATAACTCGCACCCACTTAATCCCCTGTTTGAGATCTCCTGTTCAGGAAAAAGGCTAAATTCCTAGGGACAGCTTAGCAGTCTGTATGTATGTGTTTTGTGTGTTCCATATATGTGTGCACAAACACTCCCGTCTCCAGCGACCAATACTCTTTTTCTTTATTCATCTTGTTCTTTTTCTGTTCTTCAGTCATCCTAGGCATGTCCTCGGGGTCTCTGTCTGCTCTGGTCCCTCCACATGGAATACTTTTCTTGGATAGTGTTCAGTCATACTACGCATGTCCTCGGGGCCTCTGTCCTTTCTGGTCCCTCCCCATGGAATATTTTTCTTGGATAGTGTGTTCTTATCTTTATTGGGGTTCAGTAATTGTACCAGGGAAGATATATCAGCATATCTAGGGAGGCATCAGAATTAGTACCTTAATTAAGCATAATTAGTATAATAATTAGCAATTAGGAAACCTGGGAGTAGGTCTGTCTGTCTGTCTCTCTGGGTGAGCGAGGCAGGGTACCCTGTATCCACAGTGCCAAGCTTATCCCCACCTTTCAAAAGCACTTTGTGAGGTATGTAACTGCTTGAGTCCCTGTTTGTTTTTAAGTTGATTTTTTAAAGTTAGCACATAAAGTGGTGCGTTTTATTGGGGCATTTTCATATGTATGCTCTCATCGGTCCTCCTCCCTCATCTCCCTGCTACCCTTCGCTATTCCCTTCCTTCCCCTTAAATAACCCTCTTCTGCTGTTGGGTATTCCATTACCATCTTCCTTCACCCTAAGATCTCCTCAGTTTCCCCATCTGTTTGGTTTTTGATCTGTTCTCTTTGTCCTGATGCTTAGGTTTGATGACAAATACACCCTGAAGTTGACCTTCATCAGTGGGAGGACAAAGCAGCAGCGGGAAGCCGAGTTCACCAAGTCCATCGCCAAGTTCTTTGATCACAGCGGGACACTGGTCATGGATGCATACGAACCTGAAATATCCAGGCTCCATGACAGTCTCGCCACAGAAAGAAAAATAAAATAGCCAATTCTAAAAGCTCTCTTTCTGCTGGATCATACGAGTTACTGGTGGGTAGGGAAGAAACAGAAAGCTTAAACTTGGTCGAGTATGAAATGTTCAAAAATGCCCCTGTTTAGTCTACTCTGGATAAATAGAATTTCCTAGCACAGATATGCAAAGTTGTATCTTTGACCACTAGCTCTAGCCTCCTTGGTCTGCTGGGTGGGTTTTTTGTTGTTGTTGTTGTTTTCCTTTAGAAGCATTTTTTGTGAAAGCCGAGCATACTTTTCCTTTGTACTTAATAGTACTTTATTTAGTATAGCTTTGTGCCATGCAGCATTTGAACGCTCAGTTCTTAAGAACCGCTAACCTTGCTGGGCGGAGGTGTTCACCTACAATCCAGCACTTGGAAGGTTGAGGAAGTGGGGTTGAGTTTGAGGCCATCCTGGACTGTAGAGCCAGGCCTTGTCTTGGGGAGTGGGTTTTGTTAACTTGTTGCTGACTTTGTGTTAATCCCTGCCTCAGCAACTATTTCCTTCAATGCAGGATACAACTTCTTATGTATGAGAGCTTTCCTTTACACACCATTTTTGTGAGTGTGTATATATATTTGACTTGGGGAGAATTATTTTAAAAAAATACAAACTAGCTTTTTGTTTAAAATAGACCTGCCTATTACATTTTGTGCTCTTAACTAATTAAAGAAGCCAGTGGCATTTTTAGTTTTATATTATCTATGTTTTCCACTAGTATGTTCCTGTTGATTTGTTTGTGCCCTTTATTAACTGCCATTTTCTAAAATTTTTTTCAATAAATGAAAGAAGATGTGAAAACGTGGAGTCCTAGTCTTGAAAGAAAGAACAGCACAGCAAGTGCTTTACTACTTGTAATGGAGTCCCTTCTAGGCTGGTGAGAACCTGGAGCCAGGGACTCTTAGTTCTAGGGATAGCAGCGACACTCAGCGCTGGTTTTGTGCTCTGGGCACTTTATATGCATTGGCTTTCGGATGCCCACAGTCGTTCTAAGTGGCAGCCACTGTTCCTTACTTTACATAGGAGGAAGCCAAGACACAAAAGTTAACAGTTTGCCACACAGATGCTTCTAGAATGGGAACTTAAATCTTAGTAACCTGGCTCCAGAGGTTATGTTCCTTCAGAGACAAAACAAACCGTATTTTTTTCTCCAGCATTTTCCCAATCTGGTCAGAGAACTGGGCGCTTGACCAGGTCTTGTGACCCTTAGGAATATTATACCTCTAGACATTCAGGAGTATAATTCTAACTAAGTCTAGTGCCCAAAACTATATTCATTTTATGAGAAAGCACCTGGAGAGCACTGGGAATGTTGTCCTGTCAAGCACTACCCAGTGGAGAGTGTGAGACAAGACTGGCCAGATATTGAAGACTTGGATTCTCTTCTATTCTCTTTCCTATAAAAGCCTTTGGTAAGTCAGAGTTCCTTGAGCTTCCAGTCTGCCCCCGCCCCCCCTTGTAAAAGTCATAATGCAGGGCTGAGAAGGTGGCTCATTTAATAAAGTATTTGCCATGCAAGCATAAGAGCTGGAGTTGGCCCAGAATCCACGTAAAAAGAAGCCAGCTGTGGTGGTACATTTGTAATCCCAGTAAAACGTTCAAATAAACCCACTTAGGGACTTGGACTGTAGGGATCTTACAGTTTCCCCTTGCCTCAAGCCATTTTAAGCAGTTTAGATTTATTGAGGAAGCAGTTAGCAGCCCAGCTGATTGGTGCACTGCCACCACCCTTGCACTGGTGGCGTTCATCGTGATGGATAATTGTCAGTCACATGAACCAGAAACACTGCAGGCTCCAGCCTCACGACCGGCACTTGGTGAGACTGCAGAGTATCCTGAGAGCTGGAATGGTGGTTCACTGCAGCCTGTTTGGGATGCTGCTGGGCTGCTGCTGACCCTCTGGATCTGTGGCGCCCTTCCTCCTGGAAACCCTGGAGCCTATCACATCCTCCTGTTTTTCAGCTCTTCACCTGCCTCAGTGGACTTAAATTTCAAGCAGAAAGAACCACTAAAGAGAGGAAAGGCCATTATTTGCAAATTTCTGCTGTTGATACTATTTATTGTTTGTAATACTTTCCTATATGTCTCAGAGACAACAGTTTTTGCTTTAGAACTTCAAGGAATGGAAGAAGTTGTGAAATCTCTCTCTGATTCACTCAGCCTTCGAAGACCTCACTCACTAACTGCTTTTGTCTATTCTTACTAACCTGACTGTGCCCAAGCCTTGTCTCCACAACAGACACCACAGGACAAGCTGCTACAGTCACGCTGATTTTTATAGAGTATACCTGCCCTCGCTGACCACATCCTCTGTTATTAAATAGAACAGTCTGAACGCAGCTAAGGGTACACATGCTTAGGTCTCTTCTGCTGTCTATACCACTTTAAGAGTCAACAAAGATTGTAAACCTGATTATAAAGCTGGATGTGGTGATGCACATCTGGAATCCCAGCACTAGGGAGACAAAGGGAGGAAGATGGCTGTGGTTGAGGCCAGCCTAGTCTACCTACCTAGCACGTTACAGCTCAGCCAGGGCTACGTGGTAAGACTGTCTCCAATAAAATCCCTGCACCTGATATTCTGGTGGTGTCTGTGGCCCTCTTTCTCAGAATATTTTGAATTCCCATGTAATTACCTGATAGTGAGGTATTAGGGAGGTGGTTGTAGAATCTGAGTAGTGAGAAGTTCAAAGGTAGTTGCTCATGAGGTGAGGTCTTGGAGAAAAATGAACAAACCAAACCCCAAATAGTAGGTGGAAAGAAATAATTAAGAACAGGCCAGAATGGGCTGGAGAAATGGCTCAGCAGTTAAGAGCGCTGGCTGCTCTACCAGAGGTCATGAGTTCAATTCCCAGCAACCACATGGTGGCTCACAATCATCCATAATGAGATCTGGTGCCCTCTTCTGGACTGCAGGTATACACGCAGGCAGAACACTGTATACATAATAAATAAATCTAAACAAACAAACAAAAAACAGGCTAGAAAAAATGAGTTTTAAGAATCAGGAAAAGATAGCAGGAGGATCAGGATCCATCCCTGGTGCATGGGTGGACTTTCTGGAGCCCAGTGCCTAGGGTGTGACACCTTGCACAGCCTTGGTGCAGCGGGGAGGGGCTTGGATCTGCCTCAGCTGAGTGTGCCAGGCTTTGCTGACTCCCCATGGGAGACCTTGACTTGGAAAATGTGGGGATGGGGGTGGCTTGAGGGGGGAAGGCTGGGGGGTAGGGAGAGGGGGAGGGGAATCTGTGGTTGGTATGTTAAGTGAATAGGAAATTTCTTAATAAAAAAATTTTGTAAAAAGTAGATAAGATTTCATATATAGAAGAACCAAAGGCTACAAGAAAACAGCTCTGATAAACACTTTCAGCAAAGTGGCAGAATACAAAATTACCATATAAAAATCTTAAAAAGCATTAAGTGTATCAACAAACATGCTGAGAAAGAAATGAGGAAAACAATCCCGTTCACCCTACCCCTCCCCCACACACACCCCAAAGCCCTTGGAATAAACCTAACCAAAGAAGTGAAAGACCTTTACAGTGAAGACTTCAAAACACTGGAGATACTGAAGACCAACTATGCTTGCAGATTGTTGTAAAGTGGTTATACTAAGGAGAAGTCTAAAGATTCAATGCAATCCCCATCAAAATGCAATATTATTGTCACAAGAAAAAAATCCTAACATCCATGCAGAAACAGAACACCTTGGATAATCAAATCAATGCTGAGCAAAAAAGAAAAATGATTTCAAGTTGTACTTTAGTGTCAGGGACAAGGACAGAGCCTCTAGTTAGTGGAAAAATACAGACCCCCATAAGACAGGGAACTAGATCATTTTACAGTCAGGCTGCCTAGCTACAGGACATTGAATAGAGCCCTTGACCTTTTCACCCTGTAAACATCCTGCTAGCTTGCCCCACCTTATGCAGATAACAGCCTCTTGCTCCCCTCACCCTGCAGGTACTATATAAA
>CABHPH010107311.1:0-12208 GCA_902168325.1 Peromyscus nudipes | reverse complement strand
GCAGATAACAGCCTCTTGCTCCCCTCACCCTGCAGGTACTATATAAACCCTCCTGGAGAAAAATAAAGTGGCACCTTTGTAGATGTAACCAACCGTCTTATTAAATAAGAAACACAGAGCCAATGTAAAGATGAAAGCCCAAGAGGTCAGAGCTAAGAGTCTTACCACTTTCCGCCAGCTAGCCTCTCCCGCCAAGAGACCTCTCCGAAAAAGGACTATTTCCTGTGAGTTCGCCTTTAAATAAGAGTTCTGTTCTGCCTTCTCATTGGTTGTAAACCCAACTATGTGACTGCCTCATCACTGCCTGTCTGTACAGACCTCCAGGTCTTCTATGGTTGGTATTGAGATTAAGGGCGTGTGTCTCCAATGCTGGCTGTATCCTTGAACACACAGAGATCTACCTAGTTCTGCTTACCAAGTGCTGTGATTAAAGGTGTGCACCACCACCGCCCTGGCTTTCGCTATGGCTTGCTAATAGCTCTGACCTCTAGGCAACTTTATTTATTAACATACAAATAAAATCACATTTCAGCACAAATAAAATACCACTATACACCTTGATCAGAAATCTTGACTTGGTGTATTTCCTTTGTGTCTCCTGTCCCTAATCATTCCATCCCTAGGGTGGTCGAGAACCCGTTGAAGCCCTGCTGGACGGGGCACTTTAGAGCCGTAGAAACAAAAACAGCACAATACTGGCACAAAAACACATAGCTCAATGGAACAGAAGACCCAGATGTTAACTCCTGCAACTGCAGCTACCTTATAAGAAAAGTGTCAAAATACATGTTGGGGGAAAGTGCATTTTCAACAACTGGTGCTGGGAACACTGCATGTCCACATGTAGAAGAAGGAAATGATGCTATCTCTAGCCCTGTACAAAACCAACTCCAGGTGGACCAAAGACCTTAATGTGAAATCTAAAACTGAAACTTAGAGGGAAAAGAAGAGAAACCGCTTTACAGACACAGGAAAGGATTTTCTGGATAGAACTCAATCAGGAAGCAATGCCAACTATTGACAAAAAAGAAATAATGACACTAATTTAAAAGTGATACAGTAGAGGCAATAGTTCTGTAGAGAGACAGCCCGAAAAAGTGGAGTAGAATCTTTGCTAGCTATATTTCTAACAGGGTTAATATCTAGAAAGAACTAAAATAAATAAATAAATGTTCTGGTTTCCTTACTGTTGCTGTGAAAAAACCATTCTGACCAAAGGCAACTTAAGGGAGACCAGTTTGTTTCACCTTATAGGTTATAGTACGTCACGGGGAAATCTGGGTGGGCACTTGAACTCATGGGGGAGTGCTGCTTGCTGGCTGGCTCACAGGCTTATGCTTTGCTAGCTTCCTTAGATAGCCCAGGACCACCTGTCTAGTGCTGGAACTGTCCATAGTGGGCAGGCAGGCAGCCCACAGGCTAATTTGATCTAGGTGATTCCTCAATTGAGGCTTTCTTTAGATGACTCTAAGCTGTGTGACGTTGACAGAGCTAGCTACAAGAGATTAACGAAGCAACCAATCAACAAAGGAATAATGAACAGTTCTCAGAAGATGAAATACAAAATGGCCAATAGACATACAAAAACATTTTCACTCTCACTAGACATCAGAGAAATGAAATTGAAAATACCTTGCAATTCCATCTGACCCCTGTAGGACTAGCAGCCATTTAAAAAAGAACAGATGGGCTGCAGAGATCGCTCAGTGGTTAAGGCCACTCTAGAGGACCCAATTTGTTTCTCGGCACCCATATGAGCAACTTACAACTGCCTGTAACTTCAGCTCCAGGAGATCTGATGCCTTCTGGTGTCTGAGGGCATGGTCACTTGTGGCATACATATACACAGATATATATCAATTCTTTTAAAGAATAAAAAATGTTTTTAAAAAGTAAGTGTTGGTGAGGATGAGTACAAAGGTAGCCATTACATACTGTAGTGAGAAACTGGTCCAGCTATTATGGAAGTCATTGTGGAGGTTCCTCAAATGAAAGGATCTATTATATGACCTACTTCTGTCACCTCTAGATATTTACCCGAGGGACTTGGTTAACACATCACAGACATACGGTATTAATAGTAGCTTAGTTACAGAACCAACCCAAGTGTCCAACAAGAGAAGAACGGATGTGGTCTATACACCTAATGGATTTTCTTTTTCAGCTATACAGAAGAACGAAATTATGTCATTTGCAGAAAGGTGATGCAGCTGGAGATAATCACGTTAAGTCAGATGTGAGAGAAAGTTTTCTCTCACTTATAGATAAGCTCTTGTATGTTTATGACATGAAGGTAGAAGTGAGACTCTGGAGGAACAAGGAGGTCTAATGGGAGAAGTGAGGAAGTTTAGGAGGCAGGGGTGTTTTGTATGGTACATACATGAATGAAAATATCCTTATGTAGAACAATTGACTGTCTAATGAATACACTTGATGAAGAAATGTTTAAATAATATGAAAAAAATGGAATCCACTCATGAGTAACTCAGTCACCATTCCAGTATTTCAGATTAGGTTCTGCCCATGAAGCAGGCTGTGGGTGGAGTTTGGCAAGGAACTCAATATAGATGGTTTAGAGAAAGAAGGTGACAAGCAAAAGGTGCAGAGTTTAGATATGGCATAAGCCTGCCCAGGTGACCAGCCCTGACTGCTGACTTACTTTGGAGATAAGTTGACTCAGAATGGCCCGATCTTTACACCCTCCTATCAGTTACTTCCTTACGTTGGATGTGAGTCAATTTGGAAAAAGGGCTTGACCACAAGAGAGGCGCTTTCTTCAGCTGAGGAAACCCTGAACCATCCGATGTGATGACTGAAGCCTGACAGCAGTTCCTGCAGCTGTGGCCACAGGCCTTTCTTGAGGAAGGACCTGCAAAGCGTGTCCCAGCATCTATCACAGTAAAACCGTTGACTCATCCGTTGGCAGAGCTCTCAACCGATAATGAAAAGTCTTGGAAGTGACTGAATCATTTCAGTATTTTAGAAATAAAATTGTGTTCTATAACATCTTGCTATGATAAATGGGAGCCCTTTTGCCAACCTTTAAAGGGAAGACAGTAGTCATTTTTATTTCTTTCTCCAGTGTGTTTATTAATGAGAATTCTACCTTCAGGAAGAGCTATCTCCTTCCTAGTTTATTTGTACAACTATTCATATCAGTTTTGTTTTATTCTAGGAATTATAGTCTCACTACCAGTATCTTCTAACTATGTGGATCCCAGCTTTGGCCGTTGAGGAGCCCCTGGGAGAGAACCCCTATCACTTTGTGACCTTTATGTGCTGCACGGTGTCCCGCACTCAGTTTGTGTTTTTCCCGGCTCCACTCTGGGATTAACTTATTTTACAAGGAGCCTGGTCCATATTGTTAGAAAACTGAGGTCTGAGGGCTTGGTGCTCCCTGTTGGGAAGATCGAAAACAACTACAAAAACAAATCCCGAATGTCACCTAATGTCTGGTCACTGGTAAAATCGCCTCAGTGTCTTTTTAGAACTGATTCGTTCAATCTAGGATCCAAACAAGGTTGATGGCATGGCATCATTTAACATATTTTCTACTCCCCCTTTGTGTGTGCATGTGGTGGGGGTGGCTGGGGACTGAACCAGGGCTAGGCAAGCACCTTATCACTGAGCTACACCTCCAACTCTCAGATTGGTTGTTTAGCAATAAGACTGTATATAGGAGCCCACATGATCACCTGTTTGCCTCTATTTGTCATGCTACACGGTGAGCTCAAATGTTTTTGGCTTGATGCATCTAACACAAAAATTTTACACTGACCATCGGATGGTTCTAGTAGTCACTGAGTTATTGCAAAATGAGGAAATTGTCTAATTCCTTTATTATTATTATTATTATTATTATTATTATTATTATTATTATTATTATTCTAAAGGAGAACACTGAGCCACCTTGAATACGATTTGTATGGGAAAGGCTTTATTCTGCCTTCTACTTGTGTTCTAGCTTGACTCTCGCCATAGCAGCTTCCTGAAATGACCAGAGCCCTCTTCTCCATATGTCAACATATCTCACAATACTTTAAAGATTTTTCTTTATTTTATGTGTATAAATGTTTTGTCAGCACGTGTGTATGTGCACCATGCGCATGCCTGGTGCTCTCAGAGGTCCGAAGAGAGTGTCGAATCCTGTCGAACTAGAACTAAGGATGTTTGTGAGCCACCATGTGGATGCTGGGTCCTGAACCTGAGTCCTTCCAATCACTGGGCCATCTCTCCAGCACCATGATTTAGAATTTTCAATATTCAGTCTACTCCTTTGTAAGTTGTTATTCTTTACCCCCCACTAAATACACAGGGTATCAATATTTAGGCCTAAGTACCCTGGAGCTCATATTTAAACCAAGCTGGTTTAGAACTTGTGGAGGTTCCCTTACGTCTGCGTTTGCAGTTGTTATTCCCACATTTGGTAGTAGGATCCTCATTAAGTGAGCTCTTCTGCTGTGAGCCAGCGCCTCTTCAGGCTGCCTTGTTTTCAGGTAAGGCTAGACACCATACGCCTATGCTGTTCCTCTTCTCCCCTCTCCCTGAAGTCCGCCGTTTTTCTGTGGAGTACTGGTTCTTTTAGGAGGAAACAGTTTTATTTTAGCTCAGTGTGGTTAGGTTAGTCTCTCATAGTTTTCCTTTAAAAAGGAAAGAAGAAAAAGCTCATCATGTAACATTTTGTGTTCTCAGGAAAGCCCATCCCTTAGAACTGTTAACTCATGACATGTCCCCCAGCTCTATACTCACTGCATTTCCCCTGACTCACAGATTCAAATTCAGTAGAAGTTAATGTTTTTCATCCTCCAAGTTAGTATTCCACTTTTCTTTTTATTTCTTTTGCCGAATTTCTTTGTGTTACTTGGTTCTAACACAAGTGACTTTAGATTGTTTCTCACCATGTGACTCCTACTCAGAAGAATCGAGCAAGTTCATGTCAAAGAAACAAGACCCCGTATTCCTATGCTGGAGCAAGAGGGGGCAGGCATTCGGGAGAGAGACTCCTAAGACAACGGAAATGAAATAAGAGGAACAGATGCCATGTTCCTTAGTGGGCAGGGCCCTGACCCTTGTCAGAAGCAGAGGTGGAGTCCAGGTCCCTGTGGAATCTGTCCTGTGGTGAAGCTTCGTGTCTTACTATAGTTAAACCCACATTTGGGGATGTGATTATTAGTATTATAAGGTCAAAGTATCTATAGTATGTCTTAATGAGTTCTATAAGCCAAACCCAAGCCCCCTGCCACAGGACAATGCCATGACGCTAAATGTCCTAGTTCTAATGCTTATAAGTAACCACTGTGTGGATTTTGATGCGGATGTACTCCACAGCTTGTTTTTGTTTGTTTTCTTTATTTTCCTTCGAGTCTCCTATTTCTTGTAGCCTTAGTGACCAGACTGAGTCATTTGTGGCTCTCTTTGTCCCCATCACTGGCTGACCCTCTTAGATGCTGCAGTGTCCCAAGAGGGGCCTCTTCCTTTTTTGGTTGGAAGTAGTGGGGGAGAATGGGGTGGTCCTTGCACATGACTGTGAAACAAGAGAATGGATTCAGTACTCAGTGACAGATACATGTATGTAAATGTGGGTAGACAATACATAATAAATTGTCTACAGTACTGGAGAGTGAACCTAGGATGTTGTACATGCTAGGCACGTGCTCTACCACTGAGCTGGTTTCTCAGCTCTGTTTGTACTATCTTGTGATAGGGCCTTCTTGATAAATTGTTCAGGGTGGCCTTAAACTCATTCTGTAGTCCAGACAGCTGAAATTTACAGTCCTCCTGCTTTAGTCTTCATCAGACTAGCTGAGTTCACAAGCCCTGTGCCACCAGGCCCTGATAAATATATACATTTTGGTACTTTTTTGCAAGGGGAGTGCCCACGGCTTTGTGTGCACACACCCTTCCACCCCTGTCTTCTTTGTAGTCCCCTCGGAGGCCCGGAACCTTTGCTAGACAATTAGGCTGTCCAGGGAAGTTTTAGGCGGTGATACCTTCCACAGACCAACCGACAGATAAGAGCATAGAGAAGTGAGCAGGGCGGGCGCTGCGAGGTGAGGGGCGTGGCCAGGGCGGGAAGATTGGCATCCGCCTGCTGCGGGTCACAGTCCTGGGGCCCCAGCTCCCCTGCGCGTCACTTCATCCGCGCGCGGTCTCGGTCTCTTTCCTGCCAGCTCCTGCTCGGCGGTGTCTGGGTGTCTGGGTCTGTCTCTGCATTCGCGGGTTTCGTCGCCGCTTCCCTGTCTCCAACGCCCCAGCCCTGCTGCCGGCCCTCCTCCGAGACCCCACGGGAGAGCCCAGAGAGACATTGGAGCCGGTGAGCTGGGGTGGGGGTCACCCCGAATACGGCCCAGGACTGTGGGGACCTGCGTCAGGAAGGAATACTGAGTCAGCCTGAATCAGCTAGGACCTCACAGCTGGAGCGTGTTCTGGGCCGTTCTATTTTTGTTTTCTTCCATCTGAAGCCAAACTTAAGCTGTAGTTTAGAATAGTGGAAACGAAGCGGGAACAGAGCTTAGGAAAAAGCCTTCTTACTAGAGAGGAAGTTGTGGGCGGCCACAAAGGTCCCGAGGTGGGATTTTGAGACTAGTTTTGCAACAGAGTGGTCTCACCTAAGTTTTCCTCCGCAAACAAGCCTTCAAAAGTCGTTCTACACTGTACCCTCTCTCCCCGAGAAAGAGAGCAGGGAAGACTTTGTTGAAATGAGAGAGTATGGGACAGCAATTAATACTTAAGAATCCTCTGGTAAAGCAAACAATTCCAAAGCGGACCTGTATGTGACTCTTCTCAGTCCCCAGTTCTCAGCACATAGTTTGGGTGAATCGTTTAGGTGTCAATGCCAGGCCACTGTGTTACCGCTGTCATCCCTATCATTCATAATTAATGAAAATTAACGACTAATGGTTGAGGTGATGGCAGAACCCAAAGTGAGTTGTGAAAAGGTCAACATTCATAATAATTAAAGACATCTATTTGCACAGTGCCTTAAAGTTTTATAATGTACTCTTGAGTGGTCCTCATAAGTACACATTATTCACCTTCAACAAATGAGAGCTAGCCACGATGCCTTACTCTTGAGGCTGGGGCATGAGAATCACAAGTTCAAGACCGGCCCAGGTGCTAAGAGGAGGAGTTGTTATTGATAGAATAATGCAATGCTTAAAGATGCAGCTTTGTACCGGGAACACCACCACTAGTGTGATTTTCTTGTTGTGAAAACACCATCAGTGTATATGCACATCTCTATGGTACAGACTACAGCATGGCTAGGCTGTATGGAATATGCTGCCGCCAGCTGATACAGCATGCTGTTTCACAGAAGTTGAGTAGTTAGGTATGTGCTCCAAGATAATGACGGGAAGTGTAGTACAATGCATGTTCAAGCCAGCAGTATAGCTTATTGTCATTTCAAGTTTTATGAACTGTACACAATTGTGTTATATTTTTATATGACAGGCATCACCACAAACATGTGAATAATAAATATGTAATATGCCAGGGCTGTGACACTGGTGACTAAGATGTCTCTAGACAATAGGAATTTTTCAGCACTCTTATACTCATATGGAACCTGTAGTGTGCAAAGGGTCAAGGAAAAACACTCTGCACCTGACTACACCTGAGACCTGGGCCAAGGAAAAACATCCTGATTTTGAGCCCCGACCAGAGCTTGAAATTGCACCAATCCCTGAGTTTGCCTCAGAGTCAGGCTGAAGAATCCAACCAATCCCTGAGGTCCCTGAGCTTGAAATACCTCCAATCCCTGAGCTTGCCCCAGAATCAGACCACAAAATTCCACCAATCCCTAGCCACCTGTAAAGCATCCCCCTCCCCCCAAGAAACCCTATATAAGCTCTGTACCCTGTTCAGTTTTGCTGCTGGTTCTCACCCAAGGCAGCCCCCCTCCTGGATTCTTCCTTCCCAATAAATCTCTTAACACTTCTCCTGAGCAGAGCAGAGCAGAGCTGAGCTGTAAAAACTTCTTTGGGAAACCCTCCCCTGCTGGAACAGAGCTGTTACACTTGCATTGGGGAAACCCTTCCCTGGAGCAGGGCTGTAAGCTGCTACGCTTACAGTGACTTTGTTGTATTCCTTGGCTCCCAACTGCCAGGATACCTTTCCATCCGAACTGCAATGCTTACCAGACTCCCACACGTATACAGTCCATGATTACATTTTATGTAGTACATGACTGTGGTGGTATTGTGTTCCCCAAAATATTGTGTACTTTAATAAACTTATCTGGGGTCAGAGACAGAACAGCCACAATATTAAACAGAAGTTAGGCAGTGGTAGCACACGCCTTTAATCCTAGCATTCCAGAGACAGAAATCCCTCTGGATCTCTGTGAGTTCAAGGCCACATTGGAAACGGCCAGGCATGGTGATCCACACCTTTAATCCCAGGGAGTGGTGGTAGAAAGCAGAAAGGTATATAAAGCGTGAGGACCAGAAACTAGAAGCATTTGGCCTGGAGAAGCATTTGGCCTGGAGAAACATTTGGCCTGGTTAAGCATTCAGGCTTCTAGCAGCAGTTCAGCTGAGACCCATTTTGGATGAGAACTCAGAGGCCTCCAGTCTGAGGAAGCAAGACCAGCTGAGGATCCAGCGAGGTGAGGTAGCTGTGGCTGGTTCTGTCTCTCTGACCTTCCAGTGTTCACCCCAATACCTGGCCTGGGTTTGATTTTATTAATAAGAACTTTTAAGATTCATGCTACACATGACTGCAGTCATAGATCAGTTTCAGGATTCAGGAATAATATATCACCTGTTTGGCGTGGTGACACATACCTGGAACCCTAATACTCAGGCTGAGGCTCAAGGATATCAGGTTCAAGGCCAATCTGGGCTACACAGTGAGATGTTTAAAAAAAAAAGTAATGATTTATAACTGAAAACTAGTGATATAGCGACTGCCGTGTATTGTGCTCCTATTGTGCAATAGGCCTTGTGACAGCTACTTGAGGCTCTTCCACTCTTTTTCTGTAGCATTTAGTTCATTTTGGAGATGAGGACCCCAAAGCAATAGAGAGAAGTGAAATGTATGCCCAAGAACCTGGAGTGGTCTAAGCCAAATCTTCGGTTAAGCATTACCAGCAGTGTGACTCAGGATAGAGATGGGCTTAGGACGAAGTCCAGTGGTGCATGAAAGGACAGAGCCTGAATGCGGAGCATAGGTGTGCTCTAACAACATGCAGACAAGATAGTCCACACAGTCTTGCTGATGCTGGTTCGAGCCCAAGCCTGGAAGGAAGGGCAGCTTTTCTTCTGACTCTGACGCCACTCCCTCTTCCCTTCTCCCAGTAGTGAGCCACAGTTCTCTCAATTTAGTGATTGATTGATGAGTTATTCGTATGTGTTGCTTGACTCGAAGGGCAGAGATGGACTGACGCAGTGCAACATTACCCTGTATCTCATTAGCCAGAATGCTGCCTGAGAGGCTGGTCTAAACTCATGATGCCATTCCTATCAGAAACTCTACAGTGGATCCCAATAGGATCGGTACCACAGTAAGGTGATAACGCCTGTCAGGATTTGGCTCTGCTGGGCCGTCTAGCCCTATCTTTGCTCATAGGTTTTGCATTCCAGCTCTTCACAGTCACACCATTCTACTGAAAGCCTACACAGCTCACTGTTTCCTGTTACCAAAAGGCTTTGCTACCACCCACTCTGCTTCTTATCCCATCACTTGGCTAACCCAGTCTATACTCTTTATATTCCAGTTCATTTATTCATGCATTCATTTATCCAGCAAATACTTGTCCGGTGCCTATCACAAACTGTGCTTGGCTCTGGGTGAGAAGATATAGTCCTATGTGTAAACAAGGGGCGCAATGAAGAAACCACCGAGATGGCTACCTTATGGTTAGGGGGAAGGTTTTTTTTTTTTTATTGTAGATAAGAGAGAGAATAGCCAGAGGCATCTGGGGGAATCTAGCCATGGCTACCTCTAGGGGACAGAGAGAGGAGCGAAGAGAAAAAGGCAGGGAGAGGAGGAGATAAGCAGTCGCCAGGGCTATGGGAGCAGAGAAGATAGCAAAAATGGCGGGAAAGTCCTTCCAGTTACCAGTGGTTACGCTGTGGCGGGAAGAGGGCAGGTTAGCTGGAACAGCCTGGAACTCCTGTGGGGCCTCTGATCTGCTGGAGGCTTGTTAATAGAGAAGTAGATGCCGTCTCTGGAGATTGGGGGGGGGGGGGGGGTGCTATAGGAGAAGATAAGAAAGTAATGGCTCTTACTGGCAAACAGAAACCCACTTTACAAGGTTTCTGAGGAATTCTGAGTGTTTCCCAGGTCAGAGTCCAGCTGAGCGCAGACTACCATCGTGGGGGGCTGGGGCCTGACACTGTGGCGCTTTTATTTTGTAGCATGCGTTGTATGTGTATAATATATGAGACCTCAGAGAGTGCTAAGTCCTGTGGAGAAATAGGCAGAGAACAGGACATGGAGGCGGCAAGGGCGCTGTCACTCACCCATTGGATGATATCTGAACACAGCTGAAGCTGCGGGAGGTGAGGTCGGGAATTGTGTGGCTGTTGAGAAAGCATGTTCCAGGCAAAGTAGGTCACTGGCTTGGCCAGTTACTACCTTCTCAACAAATCCTTTTCTGGGGCTTTCATCTGCACAGGTGCGCCTTTTCTGTTTTCCTGCTTGCTCTTGTGTTTCTCTCTAAGATGGCACGTACTTCTTGGTGTTTGTGTGCAGATCGGCTGCCCTCCTCAGCTGTTCTCAGCTTGAAAACAGGTGGCTCCTCAATACTGCTGTAAGGGCCTGATATTTGTAGGGACTCAGAAATGTTTGCTGAATAAATAAAGAGGGACTCATTGGCCTAGCGCTTTTATTTATTTGTTTATGTAAATTATTTGTAAGATGGGCCTTGGGTGACAGATCATTTGAAAGAAAGTTAAATCCTAGACCTATTTTTATCTGTTTGGTCTGAGTCCCTCCTGGGACCTCTGACAAGTGGGATATCTGGACGCTTTCAAAGAGTTTCTGGAGGCTTCCACTCTCCGTGTTATCACAGACCTGCTAGCCTGGCAAATGGCAGATAGAGTATCGCAAAGATCCATGCAGCTGAATTTGCAAGAATGTAATCCCCAGAGGGCTGGAAATAAGAGAAAACTCAAAGCCACAATAGTTACCCCTTGAACTACACTTAGCTGGTCACACGTAAAAGTGTGGCTTTTAATACCCTGTCACGGCTGCCCAAGCTGCAGGTCCACCTGCGCTAGAGCACATGGAACTGAGCTCACAACACCAAGATGCATCCTTTGAGAATCTACCCTTCTCTTGTGTGTGCTCCTCATAGAGTGAACTAGAGGTGAACCTCTTTACTGACACAGATGAGTCAGAAGATTGTCCCGTCTCCTGGCCTTCAGGAGAAGGAGAGAGCTTGATTGTTAATTGGGATATTACTCAAGTGGGTTAGTTTATAGTCATCTGAATAACCCGGGAACTCCAAGCCAAGAAATCAACATGTCTAGAGAACAGATTTGTTGACTGAGGGTGCATATTGTTTGCTTTGGGCTGCCGAGGCCATGATGTTCTCTTTATATGAAACAGTGGACATTTGAGCACGTCCACGGCTGGCATGTGCCCTCAGCGGTGAACCTGTGTGCAGACCCCCACTGAACTGTTCGTTCACTGTCCTTGCAGAAGCCATGGAAGAAGTGTCACCGTGCCCCATCAACAGCACTCTGTTCCAGCAGGAAGACCAGAAAGGGATCACTTACCGGATCCCAGCCCTGCTCTACATCCCTCCCGTCCACACCTTCCTGGCCTTCGCAGAGAAGCGTTCCACAGGCAGAGACGTGGATGCTCTCTACCTGGTGTTCAGGCGAGGGGTGATGAAGGGCCACTCTGTTCAGGTGACTCTTCCCAGACAGGGGCCTGGGCCTCCTCTTCTCTCCTCAGAGCTGAGTGCACTTCCGGGTCTGTTCTTTTTCTCCCCACCTTGGCCAGCAAATCTCTGTGTGGGGAGCTGAGGGGCAAATAACAAAAACAGTGGCTTTTCCTGAGTTATTTTGTGCCAGGGATCCATTGGATTTTAAGAGCCAGTCTGTACCCGAGGCACTGCTGTCAGTCATGATTTGGGGGAACTGGGCAAAGAGTTTGTCATTTACTCTAAGTCATGCATCTCTAATCCAGCAGCAAAACAAACTCGGGCTCAAGCTCCTGAGGCCTCTGTGGTGCATTCAGACCCTATATGGCTGTT
>CABHPH010107309.1:0-17520 GCA_902168325.1 Peromyscus nudipes | reverse complement strand
AAAAACGTTTTATTTCATATCCATATGTATAATGTGTTTTGATCAAACCCACTCTCATTCCCACCCCTATGACTACTTCCCTATCCCTGCTACATTTTCCTCCATAGTTCACATTCTATCTCTGTGTCTCTCTGTCTCTCTCTCTCTCCCCCCTCTCTCTCCCTCTGTGTGTGTGTGTGTGTCTGTCTGTCTGTCTGTCTGTCTGTCTGTCTCTCTGTCTCTGGCCCTCTTCCCACTCTGAGTCACTTTAAGACCACCCATATGTGCATGAGTGTAGGACCATCTGAAGCATGGGTAACCTTTGGACAGACTTGAGGCAGAACCATTCACAGTCATCCAGATTCCTACAGTCAGACACTGTAAGATAATAAACTCCTTTCCTCTAAAATACCTGCTTTGGGCTCATTTGGAACCCAGCCATGGATTTCTAACATTGGTCACAGCAAATGTGGGTGCAGCCTATATGGACAAATGAGGACAACTGTCAGGAGCGACTCAGGAGCCACCCTACCATCAGGAATCTGGTTTTGTAACAGAAGTGCCTCCCATCGCTATGCTGATGGACAAACCATCAAAACCAGCTAGCAACATGAGCACAGGATGAATTTGGAAGACCGGAATGATGACAGCAATATGGAGCCGAATGTAACTAGTCTCATCAGAGAAAAAAAAAGTGATCTTTCTTCTTCCAGAATTTTAGAACAAGCAAAACAGGAAAGATCTCCAGCATGACAATTCTTTGCATGAGAAAATACTTGAGAAAAAAATAAATCCTGTAAGGCATTTTGTACTATAAAACACACTAGAGTGTATTATAAAGAACAATCAATGAAGTTGTAAATGTTTTCCCTGTGAAGAAAATTGTTTCAAGACAGCCAGAGAGTGCCTATTTCCATAAAACGGAGTATGGAGTCAGGAGTGATTGATTCTGCTACTATACACAAAGTAGAAAAGGACAGTTCTGCTGACGTCAAAAAATAAATCTCTATTTCAGCAAAATTATTAACAAATACAGTTTAAGAAACAAATGTGCTTCAGCAAGAGAAATTTGTGGCAAAATGGAAGCAGTCCTGATATCAGAGGCAAAGGCACAACCAGGACCGAGGAAATGGGCAAAGGGAAGAAGCAGAGGAAGTGATCAGAGGTGCAGGCTGCCCTTCCTCCATGACACCACACTGTGCTCCTGCATGAAGCAGTCACACTGTGTCTTCTAAATGTGTACAACTATTGCACCAACAAAAATAATACAAAACAAGCAGCATGCAGCAAAGACTAGACTTTTTCCTAGATCTCACTCTGTAGACCAGGCTGGCCTTGAACTCTCAGAGATCCGCCTGGCTCTGCCTCCCAATGAGTATTGGTATTAAAGGCACATGCCACCACCACCCAACCTAAGACTAAGCTTTAAAATCCTTTGTGGACAATTCACACAGGTCACTGAAAGCTGAAAGGAGCATTTCCATTTCTGAAAGATTTGAACAGATTTGGAAAATTTGGACAGAGTCTGAAAGGTTTTGGACAGTGCATCTTTCTTTACATTATAAGTCAGGGTGGCATGTTCGTGGAATGATGCTGTCCACATTTGTGGTGGGTCCTCCCACCTCAATAACCTAATCCTCAAAGACGTTCCCAGAGATTTACCACAAGCTGATTCTGGATCCTATCAAGTGGACGATCATTATTAACAATCACAGGTAGTAAATGTTATCATTGTTTTTATGGTATGATCATTCGAACTTTGACTGGTTTTGTTTTTGTGTATTTTCTTTTATCAACTGGCTATATTCTTGTAGAGGTTGTTTTTCTAAGCCATGAACTGTATGAGCATATCATGTTAGTTTGCAATATGAATAAACCGTGCATGGCAGCTTTTATTGGGGGCTTTATTTTCCAGGCAACTTCCAGAACTCTTCATACAAGTTTACTACAAAAATTAATTTGCTGTTTATTATTTAGCCACTTAATATATAAAAGCATGTAAACAAAGTGCTACGAAAGACAGCTGTGTTGTCTATTTGTGTACTAGCTACTTCTATTATCCATGGCTACTGGGTATGTCTACAGTAGTGTACGCCATCATGTGATACAGAAAAACTTTTACTATATTGTCTATATCCTTATTTTAAAAGTGAATGGCCTCTGGAAAAAAATATATCACATAGTTGTTGTAAAGGCAATATGGAAAGAAATTGTGCAATGAGCATTAATGTCTGGCAAGTGGTAAGTTATAAATGTTAATAATCAGCACAGCTACTTTGTTAAAATAATAGTATTAAATTAATTACATAAAATTCTGCATCTTTAAAGTTGCTCTTTTTGAACAACAAAGAAAAAAGAACCAGTATGTTCCAACATAAAGGAATACATTCTCCTCATTCCCCTTTCTAGTTCTTGTTAAGAACTAATAGAGACATGTCCGGCACCAGGGAACCAGCAGATGAGTCACCCAGCAAAGGGACAAGCAGGCGACTGCTCCAGCTCCCAGTCCCTCTGGCTGCAAATAGCACCTGGGGAGCTTTGATTGGTTGCCTCCAACCTTCATCTTTATTCCCTGCTCCAGGAAGCCAGAGCATCCTTCCCAAATCCTATAGAATCAGAATACTCTTTGCCCACTAGTACTCAGCATGCCCCCAGCATGTCAGGACAAAATTGAGAGGTCTCGGCATGACCACAGGACCCTGAACACGCGGCACCTGTTTCCTTCTCCCACTGCCCACTCTCTTTCTCTGTGGCCAGATGCAGGTCAAAATCAGAGGATACAGTATGCACAGTCCAGCTTCAAAGGGGTTTGGTACATCTCATCCTTCTGCTGAGAGCTTCTTGCCCTGGTTCCCACCAGGTCCTTTCCAACCCATGACTACACATGAGTACTGTGTTAAAATGAGTCTTCTCACCTCAGGGCTGGTGGATCCTTCTCGGGAAGCCAGAGCTACAAGAGTTGGGTTATAGGGATGGAAGACGGAGTGACTAATGGCTGTCCTCAGAAAAAAATGGTCCAGTCACAGGATTAGCCCGGGTTTTGTTGTCGTTAATAATGTTGCTTTGCCATAGGTTGATAAATGTCCCCCAAGCCTGTGTTAAAGGTTGGTCCCCAGGGTATCACTACTGGGAGCGGCTTGGTAGAACACCTTCTAGTTTACCGGGGAAGGTGATGCTGGGACAAGGCCCCAAGCACATCCTCTTTGCATCCCTGACTTATAATATAAGTGGTTTTGATCCATCATTTGTTTCAGTCATGATGTGCCCAAATCTGTGCTCCCTCAAATCTTGGAGTAGAACATTCGATATGAATTGTCATCACAAAAGACTATTTCCATAGACTGTATATACAACACTGGACACTTGGGGTATTTTGCCCACCCCAAACAATTCCACGACACTGGCTTTTATAATTTAATTCATTTCTGACACTAATGAGAGATCCAGACTGTACAGGTTAGGAAGATAATCCTAAAAGACTGCCTCCATGTCATGTGACAATCACAGACCCAGAGTGTAAGAATTTCTAGCTAACCTACCAACTCAAAACTTGGGGTCCCATAGCCCCTTGTCAGGCTTGGTTATAAAGATGGTTCATAGAACTCATGGTGACATTTTTATTTTCTGGCTTATTGTAAAGGCATGATAAAGATAAAGGGCAGAAGAGGGAATTCATGGGAAAGAGTCTAAAGGGTCCTAAGCATAGCAACTTCTGTTTTTTTGTTTGTTTGTTGGTTGGTTGGTTTTTTTTTTTTTTTTTTTTTTTTGGTTTTTGGTTTTTGATAGAACTGGATGAAGTTTGGCAAAGTCATGAGTCATGATTTTTTTTTAAATCCTTATGTATGTGATTGTGGGGTGGATGGGTATGAGGTGTATGAGTATGTGGGTGTGTTTATGTTTACATGTGTGATCATGGGTGTGTACCTATCATGGCCATGCATGTGGAGTTCAAACAACGACCTAGGTTTCAATTCTTCCTTTCCACCTTTGCTTGTGACACGGTCTTTTGTTGATTGTGATTGGGTATTCCAGGCTAGCTGACACATGAGCATCTGGAGTTCTCTTGACTCCACTCCCTATCTTGTCAAAGGAACATGGGGATGTTGGAATTTTAGTTACTATGGCTTAGAGCAGTGGTTCTCAACCTTCCTAATGCTGTGACCCTTCAATATAGTTCCTCAAGTTGTGATGACCCCAACCATACAATTATTTTTGTTGCTACCTTATAACTGTAATTGTGTTGTTATTATAAAACATAATGTAAACATCCGTGTTTTCTAGGAGACCTCTGTGAAAGGGTCATTCGACACCCCCTCCCCCCAAAGGAGTCGGTACCCACAGGCTTAGAAACACTGGCTTAGAGCTTTACATGAGAGCTAAGGATCCAGACTCAAGCCCTCATACTTACTCTACAAGTGTTTTACCTTTTAAGCCCTCTCCTAAGCCAAAGGCTGGGATTTTTACGGGAGCTTCCTCACTAAGTTATGGTTGGATTTTAACTCACCCTCTGCCCCCTCCGCCCTTCCCAGAGGATAGGTGTGGACTGAAAGTTTCAAGTCACAGGTTTGTCTGGTAAAGAAACACCATGCAGGAAAACACCAAGCAACACCTTGCTGGAGGAGGCAATGCTCCTAACACCAGGAAATAGCAGAGGTTTCCAAACTCTGTGCCAGGAATGGAGAAGAGTTTGCCAAATCTCTCTATTATTTCAGGCCAGTGAGTCCATAGATGAAATCTATGTTTTGTTAAAAATCTCAGTTTTGATTTCTGTGGTAGCAAGTATCAACAGATATAATTCATAGAAACAAAATCCCTTGAGGTCCTCAATGATGCTTAAGATACTGTGAATCTGAAGTCAGAGCTAAGAGTTGCTGTAAGAGCGGATGGCCCTCTCCAGTGGGAGGAGAAAACTGTGGTGGTATTGTGTTCCCCAAAATATTGTGCACCCTAATAAACTTATCTGGGGTCAGAGACAGAACAGCCACAATATTAAGCATAGAAGTTAGGCAGTGGTAGCACACACCTTTAATCCTAGCATTCCAGAGGCAGAAATCTATGTGTTCAAGGATACAGCCAAACATGGTTACTCATCCCAGAAAGTGAGCCTTTAATCCCAGGGAGTGAGGCAGAAAGCAGAAAGATATATAAGGCGTGAGGACCAGAAACTAGAGGCATTTGGCCTGGTTAAGCGGTGGTTAAGCTTTCAGCCTTTGGAGCACAGTTCAGCTGAGACCCATTTTGGATGAGGACTCAGAGGCCTCCAGTCTGAGGAAACAAAGACCAGCTGAGGATCCGGCGAGGTGAGGTGGCTGTGGCTTGTTCTGTCTCTCTGACCATCCAGCATTTCACCCCAATAACTGGCCTCAGGTTTGTTTTTATTAATAAGAACTTTTAAGACTCATGCTACAGAAAACCCTCCAGCACCTGAGGCGCCACCACTGGTCTGGAGCTGCTGAAACTTTGGAGCCCCAAGTTAGATGTGTTCTGTCATGGAAAGAGCGGCCAGGGTGGTGTTTAATAGTGACCCTTGAGTAACATTAGTACTCTCCAATTGGAAAATTCTCTCCATGACCAAATAAATCTGGCCAAACCAGAGTTAACTGATTCCTTCTCTCTGTTTATTTTCAATATATAAAAAGAGACCTACATATAATATTAAGATACAGACTGATAGATACATTTGCATTTGAATGAAGACTTCAATGAACTGCTTTTTATAAAATAGCCAAATAAATAAATATGAGCTTCAGAATGCTTGAAATTAAGCAAGTTTCAGATCAAAATAAAACCCATGCAGTCAAGAGCGACTTCACAGACAGTAGGCTCTGTGACATTTTCTCTTGGGATGATGCCCATTCCTCCCTGCTTCTGGAGAAGCTGCATAGACAGAGGATATGTTGAACTCCTTTGAAGCTTCAAGAAAAATACCTCCCTGATCACAGTGTTTGGTTTGAATTTGTATGTTCCTAGAAAGTCTATGTGTTAGGTACGGCAGCCACCAGATTTGACCTGGAACTCTATTCCTGAGTCAAATAGTGAATGTTAAGCCTGAGGTCTGCAGACTTGCATCAGGGCCCCTCAGCAAAGGGTGGAAGACATATAGAAAGGCATCAAGGAACTCTCTCCAGTCCTTGGCTGATGAAGCTATTTTTAAGGTGATAATTTTTTTAAAAATATAGTTAAGAGCTCAGTAGGTCCACTCTACAAAAGATACAGGATTCATAGAATCAAGAAAGTCAGTAAGCAATAACAACAGAACAAAGAAAAAAAGTCTACAAAAAATGCCATGAGTCATCAGGTGTTGAGCTTCTTTATTATCTAAAATTCTCAACCTTCCAAGAAAATGAGCAGAAAGTGTTCTGCATATATTATAAAGCACCCAACAGAAAATGCCTATGAGGGTGTAACATTTCAGACTTAGTAGTGAAAGGATTTAAATAAGCTTTTTAAATGTTCGAAGATTAAAAAAAAAAGAAACCATACTTCAAGAATTAAAGGAAGCCAGAAAAGAGTGGAAAACATCTGTAGTTCCAACAACTTGGAAGACTACGCCAGAGGGACATGAATTTGAGAGTTGTCTAGGCAACATAGCAGGGCTCTGTCCAAATGAATAAATAAATAAAATATACTTTTTGGCAACAATGCCTTACCATATAAAGAATATAACTAAAAATTTAGAAATTATAAAAATGGAAACCAGTATAAATTCTGGTGCTAAAAAATACAATAGCTAGCTGGGCTCTGGAGATGCACAGCTTTAATCCCAGAACTTGGGAGCCAGAGGCAGGCAGATCCCTGAGTTTGTGGTCAGCCTGGTCTATAGAGAGAGTTCTAGGACAGTGGAGCTACTCAGAGAAACCCTGTCTTGAAAAACCAAAAGAGAAAAGAAAGAATACAATAACCAAAATCAAGAAGGGTTCAACAGAAAAACAGGTAGGCAGAAGAAGCCATCAGAACACTTGAGAATATTCAAATGAGGTTGTGAAGAATGGGGAACAGAATTGTAAATGAATGAAGAAAAATGAACCAAACCTGAGATTCTATTAAGTGCCCCAATACATATATAATAGGAATTTCCAGAGAAAAGGTAAACATTTGAAAAATGTGAAGTAAAGTTTCCAGATATTTCAAAAAACTACGTGTAGTTGTTTGTTTTTACTCTTTACTCTTTGTTCTTTGCTCTTGGGGGGCCCACCACCCAGCTTCCAAATAAATACACAGAGTCTTATTCTTTTTTATGAATGCCCAGCCTTAGCTTAGCTTATTTCTAGCCTGACTTTTTATCTTTCTCTATTCTATATACCTTTCTTTATTTCTTACTCCGTGGCTTGCTGTGTAGCTGGGTGGCTGGCTCCTGGAGTTTTCCTCTCCTCCTTTTCTGGCTCTTCGACCCTCTCTTCCCAGATTCCTCCTTCTATTTATTCTCTCTGCCTGCCAGCCCTGCCTATTTTTCTCTCCTGCCTTGCTATTGGCTGTTCAGCTCTTTATTAGACCAATCATGTGTTTTAGACAGGCAAAGTAACACAGCTTCACAGAGTTAAACAAATGCAACATAAAAGAATGCAACACATCTTTGCATCATTAAACAAATATTCCACAGCATAAATGAATATAACATGTCTTAAAATAATATTCCACAGCAAGTACAAGTAGAAAAAAGTCAAATAAATCCATGCTTAATTATATCATAGTAATATAGAGCATATAATGAAATTCAAAGCACCAAGATAAGAATAGCCATGAGCAGGGCTCTGTAATAGGATTGACAGCTAATTTCTTAACAGAAATTATGAAGGCCAAAGACAAGCGAATGAAAACCTCAAAGCATTGTGTTTTAAAAATAAATAAATAACTGTAAACTGAGAATTCCATATTCAGATGAACTGTCTTTTTTAAATTGGTACATTTTGTCCCTGGGGACCCACGAGTCACTCTGGCCAGAGAGACAGGTAGGCTAACTGTAGATCTTCACCTATCCTTCCTCTCCTCCTAATCCAATTCCCAAGTCACATCCCTAGCTCTGAGCTCTGCAGCAGATGACTTGCTGAGGTCTTCCCTTCCTCTGGGTCCCCATATCCAGTGAATCACACTCTAAGTTCCTTCCCCATGCCAACTCATTGCTTTATCCCAGCTCCCAACTCTAACAGGCATTCTCACAGGCCACTCTGGCCACTGAAGCAGGTAGGTTGACTGCAGATCATCACCTCTCCCTTGATTCCTCCAAGCTCAGTCCCTCAGTCCTATTCCCAGTTCTGTAGCAGACAACCTTTCATGGCCTCTCTACCCCCATCCACATGAGACTAAGCAGATCCTGGTGGAACACCCTGCTTCCCTCATTTCATCAAGGATTGACATCATCTCAGGGTAAAAAGATGGAAAAAAATATTCCAAACAAATGGACCTAAATAAACAAGCAAGTGTAGCCATTTTAATGTCTGACAAAATAGACTTCAAACCAAAACTAATAGGAAAAGATAGGGAAAGACACTACTTACTCATCAAAGAAAACACCAAGAAGATAGTGCAGTTCCTAACATCTATTCACCAAAGACAAGGGCAACCAAGTCTGTATACTACAGCTTAAATCACATATTGACCCTCACACACTGATAGTGATAGACTTCAGTATCTGACTCTCAGCAATAGACGGGTCATCCAGACAAAAACTAAACAGAGAAGTGCTGGGGCTAACTTACACCAACATCCAAATTCAATTAACAAATATTTACAGAACTTTTACATAAACACAAATGAATATACCTTCTTCTCAGCACTTCATGCAACTTTCTTCAAAATTGATCACATACTCAGACACAGAGAAAGTCTCAATAGATATAAGAAAATTGAAATAGCACCCTGCCTCTTGCTTGACCACCGCAGAATAAAACTGGTTATCAACAAAAACAGAAACAACAGAAAGGTTATAAACTCATGGGAAGTGAACAACTCACTACTGAAAGCTGGGCCAAGAAAGAAAGTAAAGACTTTCTAAAATGGAATGAAAATAAATATACAACATACTCAAATTTATGGGAGACAATGAGGGTGGTTCTAAGAGGTAAGTTCATAGCACTCAGTGCCCCCAAAATAATTGGAGAAATCTCATATTAGTAACTTAAACAGCACACCTAAAAGCTCTAGTGGAAAAAAAAAGGAATCAAACCCAAAAGGAGTAGACAGTAAGAAATAATCAAACTCAGGGCTGAAATCAATAAAATAGAAACACACACACACCCCAAAGAAGTAATGAAACAAAGAGTTAGTTCTTTGATAAAATCAACAAGATTTACAAACCCTTACCCAAATTATCTAAAAGGTGGAGAGGGAATATCAAAATTAATAAAATTAGAAATAAAAAGGGAGACATAACAGACACAGAGCAAATCCAGAAAATCATAAGGACATACTTTAAAAAGCCTGTACTCCACAGAATTGGAAAACCTAAAAGAAATGGATACTTTTCTTGATACATACCACCTGCCAAAGTTAAATCAAGAACACACAAGCAATTTAAACAGACCTATAGCCCATAGTGAAATAGAAGCAGTCATTAAAAGTCTCCCAGCCAGTAAAAATTCAGAGCCAGATGGCTTTAGCATAGAATTCTACCAGACTTTCACAGAAGATTTAACACCAATATTTGTAGCTGGAGTTTTCCTGTCCTGCCAGCAACTCCCAAATTAATAATAAACCCTCAGCCAATAGCTCAGGCTTATTACTAGCTAACTCTTACATTTAAATTAACCCATATTTCTTATCTATGCTTTGCCATGTGGCTTTGTACCTTCTCTCAGTACAGCATGCCCATGTTGCTTCTCTCTCCTCTGCTTGCAACTACTCTGATTCTGCCCTTCTTCATCCCAGCATCCTTAGTTTGGTTGTCCCACCTATACTTCCTGCCTGGCTACCAGCCAGTCAGTTCTTTATTAACCAATGAGAGTAATACATATTCACAGGATTATCCCATAGCAAATATTCCTTAAATTATTCCACAAAACCCAAACAGGAGAAACACTGCTTGTCAGAACACAGTCCAAGAATGGATTGAATGAATTCATGAGAGGGCAATCCTGGGTGCTTGTGAGAAAACAGGAAACAAGACAAGAGTCTTGTGACCTCAGTTTCTTCAAAAACAGAATTTTTCTTAGAATATGCTCTCTTGCTCCTCCCAGGTGTAGCAAATAGTACTAAGTTTATTTCAGATTATTCATTACTAATAGCTATTGTTATTTGTTCATATGTCTCTATGGAAAAACATGTTTTTGCCACATGCCACTTGTCTTTGTGATTGTACACTTTACTCATGTGACTCTTCTTAACTCTCAGAGTGTAAATTGTCTAAAGCTCTGAATAAAGTTAGCTATTGCATGAGACTTTAGTCTGCCTCATTTATAGGCTCCCCTTTACCAGGTCCCTCTGACATCCTAGATCAATAAACAATTACCTAATCCATTTTACAAAGTCAAAGTTACCCTGAAACATAAGACTCAACAAAAAAAGAGAATTATAGAACAATTTTCTTTACGAACATAAGTGCAAACATCTTCAACACTTGCAAACCAAATCTAAGAAAACGTCAGATGGATCATCCACCATAGTCAAGTGGGGTTCATCTCAGAGATGCAAGGACGGTTCAATATACACAAATCAATAAATGTAATCCAACATATAAGTAGACTGAAAGACAAAAACTACATGATTATCTCATGTATCATCACCTCCTACACACAAATGACAAATTGGACTGAGAAAGCAATCAGGGAAACAATAACTTTCACAATAGCCTCAGATAATATACAATATCTTGGGGTAAATCTAACCAAGCCAGGGAAAGACTTATATGATAAAAACTTCAAGTCTTTGAAGAAATAAATTGAAGAAGATATCAGAAAATGGAAAGATTTCCCAGGCTTATGGATTGGTTGGATTAATATAGTAAAAATAGCCATCTTACCAAAAACAATCTACGGATTCAATGCAATCCCCACTAAAATGCCAACACAATCCTTCACAAATCTTGAAAGGACAATTCTCAGCTTCATATAGAAACACTGAAAACCCAGGATAGTTAAAAACAATTCTAAATAATAAAAAAAAGAACTACTGAGGTAGCACCATCCCCAACCTCAAATTGTACTACAGAGCTATAGTAATAAAAAACAGTATGGAATTTGCCTTGCCAAAATCCTTTGGACCATGTGGTCACATTCTTGAGACCTCAGACCTGTTCCAGCACTGGGGTTTTCAATTTGAAGTATGTTTAAACTTCATGAAGTTTGCTTTAGTAAGTCATCCTGTAGACACGTGTTCTCTCGTGGTAATTCTATGTATTCGGTGACTTTTCTCTGTTGGTTGACTCCATGGTTTGGAGTTCCTTGTATAATAGTAAGTTAGGGGTAAAGAGAGAGGACAGAGGGCCAGAACCCCACCCTCCTCTTTGACAGGTCTTCTATTATAGGGGATCTATAAACTGTCACCCTTTGCCTTACCTACTCACCCTACTAACACGAGGAAGTGTTAGGAAAATTGCTCATTCATATCCCTTGTGTCTACATAGATGCCCAGGTGGCTGATGGGAGGTGGTGACTGTCTGGTCTCACTCATGTGCTCAGGGCTCTATCCTGCTAACATTAACTAGTTCCCAGCAGCCTGTGGGAGTCCCCTTTAGTTTGGAGTCTTCTGCACCTTCTAACAGCACATAAGGCCTGCACATCTGCTTGATCCATTTTCCCACACCCCAGGAAACTACAGCTGTGCAGCAGGTATGGTGGCACATGCCTGTAACCCCAGCACTCTGGAGGAGGAAGCAATCATGAATTTAAGGCCAGCCTGAGCTACATAGACAGATGCTATCTGATCTGATCCCAGGGCTGGAGTGTGGATCATTGGTAGTACATTGGCCTTACATTAGAAAGTGCCTGCAATCTACCCCAGCACTGCAGGAAGGAGGGAAGGAAGGAAAGAGAGAAAAGGAAGAAAATAGGGAGAAAGAGCAAGAGGGAGAGGAGGAAAAGATCAGGAGAAAACTACAGTTTCAAAAATGAACACTTCACCCTAGCCCGGGGCCTACACAGCCTGGCAGACATCTTTGTTTCTGCATCTTCCTTTAGAAAGAGGTACATGGTCACCATGAATCAGGCAAAACAGCTGCATACCTCATTTTTCTCACCTTCCCCTTCTCATCTACACAAGAAGGTCCCGTTGGACCTGGAATGACATAGAAAAAGGACTTCAATGATTTTCTTTTACTTTTTGGCTCCCTCTGTCTGAACTCACTATAGGCCTGTGAGTAATGTCCTTGAGATCAACCTCCCCTCCCTGCCCATGGCCTCCCAGGGCACCCACAGCCCCTCGGGTCATGGGTTTGTTTCTGGCCTGTCATAGAACCAAGCTCCATATAAATAACTATTTGGGTCTCACTGCATATTTTCCAGTCTTGAAAGCCCAGAGCTGGCTCATCTGCAGTTGCAGCTCTGATTAAACTTTCCAAAGACTGAGTAAGGATCCATATATAATTGCTGTTGAACATTACTCGAAAGAGAATTCCAAGAAAGCTAGCTCATGTAAAGGGAAGCCAAGTTTTATGCTCCATATGCAGGCTCAAATTAAAGGGCACATTTCATTTCCAAATCAATGCAAATAATATTCTGATTTTAGGAGTACAGAAATCAGTGTATCATATACTTGCTCAGTTGGACCACTTCAGACAGTTGTCAGAAAGGAATCTGTAGTAGAAACTCACGTTATAGCTATGGATGATGGCTGACTTAGTTAGGGTTACTATAGCTGGGATGAAACACCAGGACCAAAAGCAAGCTGGGAAAGAAAAGGTTTATTTGGCTTACACTCCCAAATCCCTGTTCATCTTTGAAGGAAGTCAGGACAAGAACTCAAACAGGGCAGGAATCTGGAGACAGGAGCTGATGCAGAGACCATGGAGGAGTCCTGTTTACTGGTTTGCACTTCTTAGCTTGCTCAGCCTGCTTTCTTCTAGAACCCAGGGCCACTAACCCAGTGATGGTACCACCCACAATGGGCTGGGCCCTCCCCTATCAATCACTAATTAAGAAAAATGCCCTACAAGCTTGCTTTACAGCCTGATCTGATGGAGACATTTTCTCAATTGAATTTCCCTCCTTTCAGATGTCTCTAGCCTGTGTCCAGTTGACATAAAAGTAGACAGTACAATGGCATTACACTGACGTAGAATAGAAAGATGGAGAGATTATATAGATGGGAAAGGGATAAGAGCCCCCATCATCCCAAAAGCGGAATAAAGCCTCTTACCCACTGAGGAGCCAGAATTCCTGTTTGAAGGCTGCAGATGTAGCTGGAAGTTTTCCTGTATCCTGCCCAGTCGCGCAGCTGCTAAGACCCAAATAACACACAGAGGCTTATATTAATTACAAATTGTATGGCCATGGCCTATGGCTCAAGCTTCTTGCTAGCTAGCTCTTATATCTTAAATTAACTCATTTCTATAAATCTATGCTTTGCCACATGGCTTGTGGCTTACCGGTACTTTTACATCTTGCCTCTCCTGGCGGCAGCTAGCAGCATCTGCTCTGCCTCTCCTTTCTTCTTTCTGTCCCCTCTTCAATTTCTCACCTTGCTATTACCTGACTTGCCATAGGCCAAATGGCTTTATTTATCAACCAATCAGAGCAACACATATTCACAGCGTACAGAAAGACATCCCATGGCATGCAGACATAGAGTTACTATTCTTTTTGGGCTAGTTAGTTTACATCCACTTCACATGAACTAGAATCCCATGGGAAGAGGGAACTTCAAGGGAAGGATTGGCCTGTGGGCAAGCTTGTGGGGCATTTTCTGGATTAAAATGGTTGATGTGGGAGGGCCCACACCAGTGCCAGTGGCGGCACTCCCAGGCAGGTGGGTCTAGACTGCATAACAAAGGTAGCTCAGAAAGCCATAAGCAGCTTTCTTCCATGGTCTCTGTGTCATTTCCTGCTTCCGGGTCCCTGCCTTGAGCTCCTGCCTTAGTGTCCCTCAATGCTGGTATAACCTGCAAGCCAAATAAATCCTTTCCCTTCCTGAAGTTGTTCTTGGTTAGTGTTTCATCACAGCAGCACACACACACACACACACACACACACCATACTAGGATATATTTTACGTTAAAATAGCAATGACCTAGGCCTAAGAACTGAGTGCAAATGACCTTGAGTGAAGCCTCATTCCTTTCTCTGACATTACCAAAAAATCCCAAGCAATACTGTATAAAGAAGTCCCATTCTTTCTGTCCCCAAGAGCTAGACTTGTCCCTTAGCAATTACAATTCTATCAAGTGCTGATGAGAACAGGAGTATGGTGGTTTGAATAAGTATGGCCCCCATAGACTCACATGTTTGAATGCTTGACTCATAGGGAGTGGCACTATTAGGAGGTGTGGCCTTGTTGGAGGAGGCATGTCACTGTGGAGGGTTGTCTCTTCATAGCAATAGAAACTCTAAGACAGGAAGTTACAAATTAGGTAGGCAGTTTAAAGTAAAAGCCCCCCAAAAAGAGTGATGTCTTTTTTATCATCTAAAAGATAGACATGTCCCTGGGTCTGTGGGTAGACTTGGTCCTTTATTAGAGGTAAGAAGTGTCTGAGCCACAAATATCTCTTGGTGTGCCACGGCCCAGAGGCTGTACATCCAGAAAGGAGGTATGGCTTTTCCTTAACTATTTTCTCCTAAAGGAATATTCCTTTCTGGGAAAATCATATGGAGGATGGGAGGTACCTCAACATTTGGGAAGGAAAACGGACTGACGTACCAGTTCCTTTCTTCCACCCAGGGAAGCCTTATGAACTCCAAGGCTTTGAGGCTCAATGGTACCCCACTCCTAGAGAACCCCCTGCTACACTGGAGCTCTGCTTTCCTTCAAGCTCCATAAAATGAAATACTTCTTTTTAAAACCAACCTCTGTGGACCCATAAATTTTATTCTTGGAATTTGCAAGAAAAAGAGCCCTAAAGCCGCAGGCTCTGGTGCTTTGGTGAACGTGGAGTTTCCAGGGCCTTAGCTCCCTGAGCCAAGCTCAACAGGACCAGGAAATTCTCCACTGATGTCAAAGCCCTTCTGATATTCTCATAGTGGTGACCCCAAGAATCACCCAATGATGAGACAGCAACTTCAGACCCCACCAAAATCCAACACGTGACTATTGTAAAAATAATGATGTTGTACCTCTCCCTTGAAGAGTCCTTGCCCACACTTAGGGGTGTCTTACTTTCTTCCTTAAAGGATCCCTTTTCTCCTAATCCTCCTACTTAAGCCCATATTAAAATACCCTCAACAAAATCTCTAACCCTGCTTCATAAACTAGCCAGCCTGAAGCTCTTTTCAGTATCAAAACCACAAATCTTAGCATGGCTTGAGCTTAGGTCCTTAAAACTCTGATTGGGCCTGCTGAGCCTCCTTGAAGCCTTATCAATAATCAGTTTGATCCTAAGTCTTTAAAACCAAGGGTCTGGTATTTTATATGTATTGAAATTCATATCTTTAAATATACCCTAAAGAATGCTGGTGTGGATTCGTGGGGAGGAAACACTTATGGGTTGTTGATGGGAGTGGAAACTGCTTCAGACCCTATAGTCAGTGTGGAGGTTCCTCAAAAAATTGTAGATCTAGAGCTGGGCGGTGGTGGCACACGCCTTTAATCCCAGCACTCGGGAGGCAGAGCCAGGCGGATCTCTGTGAGTTCAAAGCCAGCCTGGGCTACCAAGTGAGTTCCAGGAAAGGCACAAAGCTACACAGAGAAACCCTGTCTCAAAAAAACCAAAAAAAAAATTGTATATCTAGCCCATGGTCCAACTCTACAGCTCCTAGGTAAATGTGGTACTTTTACATACTGGAATATTATTTGGGTATTAAGAAAAACAAAATTATGAAATTCACAGGTAAATTGACTTAGCCAGAAACAGTCATTCTGAAAGAGTGGGCCAGACTCAGAAAGACAAACATTGCGTGTCTTCTCCCATCTGTGGATGTTAGCTTTGAATCTTCAGACATGCATGTTTCATAGGAATAATCGTAAAGGTTAGGAAAGTGGGTGAGGTAACTCAAACTCAGAAGGACAGACATGGTATGTACTCACTCACGAGTGGATACTAGATGTAAAGCAAAGAATAACCAGACTACAACGTATAGCTTCAGAGAAGCTAGCTAACAAGGAGGACTCTAAGAGGGACACATGGACTGCCCTGGGAAGGGGAAACAGATGAAATCTCCATGAGTAAACAGCAGGGTGTGTGTGCAGAGGTGAGGGAGAGCAATAGAGGGGAGGGGATGGGGGATGACAACATGAGGGAAAGGGAAGGTTGAGCTGGGGGAGGGACAGAGTGGGAGAGCAATGAAAGAGATACCTTGAAAGAGGGAGACATCATGGGGATAGGGAGAAACCTGGTGCTAGGGAAATTCCCAGGAATCCACAAGGATGACCCCAGCTTAGACTACTAGCAATGGTGGGGAGGGTGCCTGAACTAGCCTACCCCAGTAATCAGATTGGTGAATACCCTAACTGTCATCATAGAGCCTTCATCCAGTAACTGATGGAAGCAGATGCAGAGATCCACAGCCAAGCACCAGGCTGAGCTCCAGGAGTTCAGTCAAAGAGAGGGAAGAGGAATTATATGAGCAAGGTGGGTCAAGATCATGATGAGGAAATCTACAGAGACAACTGAACTAAGGTCATGGGAATTCATGAACTTTAGACCGACAGCTGTGGAGCCTGCATGGGACCAGACTAGACAGACCCTCTGCATACAGGAGACAGTTGTGTAGCTGGGTCTGTTTGAGGATCCCCTGGCAGTGGGATCAGGATCTATCCCTGGTGCATGAGCTGGCTTTCTGGATCCCATTACCTACGGTGGGATGCCTTGCTCAGCCTTGATGCAGGGGGAGGAACTTGGACCTGCCTCAACTGAATGTACCAGGCTTTGCTGACTCCCCATGGGGAGGCCTTACCCCTTTAGAGGAGTGGATGGTGGCCCGGAGCGGAGGACAGGGAAGGCTGGGGAGAGCTAAAGAAGGGATGAGAGAGGATCTGTGGTTGTTATGAAAATGAATTTAAAATTTTCTTAAAAAAAAGAAAAAGGTTAGGAAAGCAGTAAGGGGCCAGAGGGGACCTTTCAAGGGAAGGGATAGAAAACACAGGGGTATAAAGGAGTAAAGGGGAATAATGAAACAGGAAGGGTTAAATAGAGTAGGATATGAGAGGGCAGAGTAGAAGATGGACTCCAGGGTCATGGTACAGCAGCTGATGCCTCACACTTTAGTGTTAGATTTCAGAAAAGTCATATGGAAACATCTTAAAATATGATATATATCATATATATTTACTAAAAGAATCAGTGCCAGAAATGGGTTCATCTTATGGAGTTGTTGGCCAGTGAGGTCCTATGGGCCCCCAAATATTTAAGGCTATTGCTGTTGCTCTTGGTTACACTCCAGAACTTGACAGTTAAGACCGTATTTGCTAAAGACACCACATACATGAGTCAATTGCATGAAGAAGTCAACCTGGTACTGG
>CABHPH010107308.1:0-10929 GCA_902168325.1 Peromyscus nudipes | reverse complement strand
TTTTTTTTTAATCATTTTAAAAAGTCTATTCATTCTCATGCATAGTCTGGAAATTAAATAGATTTAAAAATTGAATTTTAAAGTTTTTATAAGCATCTAAATTATCATTTCTGGAAATGCATGGAGAGGGGTTACAGAGATGGTTCAGTAGTGAAGAGCAATTGCTGCTCTTCCAAAGGACCCAGGTTCCATTCCCAGAACCAATATGGTGCATTCCAACTGTCTATATCTCCAAGTCCAAGGGATGTGATGACCTCTTCTGAATTCTGCCAACAATGGCTTGCACATCATACACAGAAATATATGCAGGCAAACACTCACACATATAAAAATGAAATAAATAAATCTTATAAAATGCACAGAGATCTCAAAGTAGAAACAGATTTTAATACATATCTGCATTTTTTCTTTGGCTTCAATGATGGTATTTTTTCTTAAAATTTCTAATATATTCATTGAAATAGAATCCTAAGATCCAAAAAGCATGCATGCTGACAAAACATACTAATAAACATGGATGTGCTCACATTTTTATCACGTTATATAAAAAAGTTTAGTAAAGTAGTACTCATTTCCAGGTGTTATTGGTACATAATTCTACTTAGCAAATTGATTGGCATTTGAAAGTGTGTATGTGTGTATATAAGCATATCTTGGCATCATATACATGCATTTCTATCTTCGCAGTTATTATTCTCATACTTTATTCTTATATTAGATAGGCAGTGGCATAAGATACTATAGTTCAAGTGAATTTTATTTTTAATTTTCTAAGTTGTATCTTCATATTATTTGAAACTGATTTTTCTAAAGAATAAAACTTTCTTATACAAGAGAGCTATTTTATTTATCATGAGTTACTAGTGAAAGATCAATTCAGTATGAATCTTTTCTGTCTTTTTCCTTTGGTTTGGGAGAATGAAATTAAGAGTTGATTGTTAATGACATGTTGCTGGACTCATAGATCATTGTATGCCTCATGTCATCAGAGAAGTTTCTTCTTTCCATAGAGTAATTAACACAGAGACCCACAACTGGACATTTGGCAGAGAGTGAGAGATTTTGTAGCAGTCAGCCTTAAATGGAATCTCTTTGTCAAACCCCTCCACTCAGGACCCAGGGAACTATTCAGAAGAGCAACGAGAAAAATCATAAGAGCCAGAGGTGGTGGAAACATCCTCTTCCAGATACAGCAAGGCTAAAACTCATGTGAACTCACAGAGCCTTGCAGGGCACACACACAAGTCCTGCACAAGTTCAAAGCAGATAAAATTCCAGCACTGTGAGAAGGAAGTAGGCACAAGAAGCTCCACCCCTAATCAAAAGCTATTTAGTACTGATACTTGCTGGGAAAGGGAAAATCAGTTTCTCTAATTGAGCGTCATTGAGTATCCAGGGCAGACCCCATGCCCAGGAGTAGTTGGCCAACACAAAACAGACACTGAGAATGTTTTTCGTTGTTGTGCCTCTGTGCATGATTTTTGTTTTGTTCTGTTTTTGTGTGTGTGCGCCTGGATGTATTGCATGTTTTTGTTTGTTTGATTTGACTTTTCTTAGTTTTGTGGTAAGGAGCTATTGAAGATCTGGGTGGAGTTGGTAGGGGAGAAAGAATGTCATTAAAATATATTATATGCATTTTTTAAACCTTTTATTTATTTTAATTTCTGAGACTATAATGACATTATTTCCCCCTTCCTCTTTTCCCCTACAAGTTCTCCATACACACCTTGATCTTTTTCAAATCATGGTCTCTTTTTGCATTAATTGTTATTACATGCTTATATACATATATACATATATTCTTAAGTATAACGTACTCACTCTGTATGATGTTACTTGAATGTATGTTGTATACATTCAAAAAGTAAAGTAAATTATGTTTGAAAAGATTCAGTAAACTTAGATATATAAAAATTAAACAATAAATTCCTAAGTAATCACCAAGTCAAAGAAATCACAGAAGAAAATAAAATAATACCATGTTGAATGAAAAGGAATAGCACCCCAAAAATAAACAGATTGAACTAGGATCTGGCGCAAAGGTAATTATACCTATGTGTACTAACACTGAAAAGGGGTAAATGAAAAACATTTTACCTTAAGAATCGGGGAATGTAGTGCTGCTAAATTCAGTGTAAGCAGAAAAAGGAGGTTCGATGAAGTGTGAAGATTAAAATAACTATAAAAGAAAAGTATGATAAAAATCAACAATATTTAAATAGTGGTGGAAATGTACAAAATTTAGATTCAGCAATCTAATTTAAAATAAAGAGGATCCAAATTGTTAAATCTTAAACAGGAATGAGAATTACTGGCAACACAGAAGAACACAAAATAATTAAACAAATTCAAAAATATTGCAAACAGTGCACAGAAGCAAGCTCTTTGGATAAGATGGATAAAGATTAGACAATATTAAAACTGACTCTTGATTACAATGTCAGAAAGACTTAAAAAGTAAAGCTATTACTTAATAACTAAACCATGGCCTGAAAGCAACATGCCTGTCATTCCATTACTGTGAAAGCTGAGGTAGGGGATGAATGAGTTCAAAGCTAAACTGGGGTATACAGCCAGGACCTATCTAAATTAATATCAATAATAATAGTAATAATAATAATTATTATTATTATCATAAATATAACAATTTTAAATAGGAAAAATTCCTAATAAGAAATGTATAGAAAGGGGAAAATTCATAATTAATTCTACAGAATATATACATACACACACACACACACACACACATATATATATATATATATATATATAAAGAGGTACCATACATTGTCTTTAAACTATTATAAATACTGGAAAATGAAGAAAAAAAACAAAAAAAATGTGCTTCCTTAACAGGCACATGATTCAGCTTGAAAGAAAAATGTGAAGTGATGTTGCACATAATTAGATGAAAATCCAGAGATCATCTCTATACACTGATCATGTCATCTTACAGCAAGGTAGAGTGTGGCTGGAAAGTCCACTGACAAAAATGTATATATTTATATATCTAATTACTTTAAATATTATTAATTCTTTCCACAGGGCAGATATCAGACATGTAATTGTGCATTTGGAATACTTGGAGATAAAAAAGTACCATCTGTGGTAGCCATAGAAAAGAAAAAAAACACCCCAAACTTGCTACATTAAGTGTCAACTGATCTAAGACTCAGTGTTGACAAATTGCATCTCCTTGACATGTATGTCCTCTTCACCTCCTCATGACTTGCAAAGAGACACTTCTGTTATGTCCTGAAACTCCCATGCTGTGAGATACTAGAACTCAAATGAGAATTTTGTTTTTTCTATCTAAATAACACACATCGATGCCACTTCCTCCTTGCAGCCATTTATCCTGTCTTGATCCGTTCTGAAATCCCAACTTGTATCTAAAAATACACACAAGTTGCCCTTCAATCTAGTGTGTGGTGATTGAATATTATGAAGTTAATATACACATTCTAATATTGATAACATTGGAAACATGCTAATATAAGACCTACCACAGACTCAATACACCAAATTTTGTATAACCCTCTTGATATTAAATGTAATTAGTGAACAAATTAAAAAACATTGAAACGAGGTTAGATATGAGCCTGGGTTTGAGAAAAGTATTTTTATGAGTGGATTTCTTTTGGAGAGATGAAATTTTATAATTAGATTAACGCAATGGTTATAAAACCTTGTGAATACATAGGGTGCATAATACCACAGCTTTTAGGAGGAGGATTGGATTATGTATATTATAATAGAGCTCCAATTATAAATCCTGATATATAAAGTATTTATATTCTATGATAGTGAACCCTATTTTCCAGTTATGTGCTTTTGTGGAGGAAATTCATAGAATTCAGAACTACAAAGAGTAATCAAATACATCCAAGAAGAAATCAATCCTAACACAGATGTTTTCATGATTAATTTTATTTTTTTTCTTAATGCTTTGTCTCTAGCAAAACTGCCTGAAACTGAATCTTAATTCACGATGGGCTGTGATTCCTTGCTCAAATTATTTAAGCTTTGCATAATTTGATTTCTGTCTCTGAAATTCAAAAGATTCTAATGAAGACTCGATGTATGGAAAATAAACTGCACAGGGCTGGAAATGTAGCTCAGTTGAACCAATGCTTTCTAGATACATGGGAAGACCTGGGTATGAGCCCCTGTGCCATACACACCGGATATAATGGTGCACACCTTTAATTCCAGAACTCAGAAAGTGAAGACAGAAAGTTCAGGAGTTCAAGGTCTTCTTTGATATAAGCAATTTAAAGGTGAGTCTGGGATACATATCACACTGTCTCAAAATACCAATAAAAATAGTAACTAGCATCTAATAAGGGACTATGAAATTATTGTTATACACTTATAATCATACACAGAATACAAATATGTGCATAGTGTTGTTTATATGTGTATGAGAATATATGCTTGGTGTTGTTATGAACACTCTGTGACTATAGGCTTAACTCAATTAAGATTTACAAAGTTATTAGATTTTTTCACTTAGTGTACATCAAATGAAAATTTATACACTTTCTTCAGTTTACATGGTCATCATTGCTAAAGTTATAACTAGAGAATTTTTGCAAAGAGAGTAAAATTACATTAAAAAAAAAGGATTCCAAAACTGCAAAACAACAGGCTGAGTACATAAATTATTAAATAGAGATAGATGTGAAATGTTTAATACTATTTTAGGAAAATAATTTATCAACTTAAAATAAAACATATTTGTACACTTAAATATTCACATTTAACTAGGTGACTACCTGTAAAAATATTCTATTTCATTTTCTGTAAACCTATACCTACAAATATGTGCTAATTTTTGAAACTAAGACATTTTATTTATAAATTAAAATTTATAAATTAAAATTGCATTTGGTGTTAAGCATGTATATCAATATCTTTAGTATATTTGATAGAAAAACATAATACTTAGCAAAGACTTAATTAAATGTTCATAGTAACTTCCACATTTGCATTCATTAGTTCTTCTGTATAAACAATTGAGCCATGAGACTTAATAATGGTAGAAAATAATACTGAAATAGGTAAAGAAAAAAATTATTAAAACTTCAAGTATTTGTCACTCAACTAAACTGTATTTTCTTTATAAGATATAATATCATTTCAAAGATTTAGTATAATATATTGTTGCTCAATTTTTATATTTCAAACAAAATACAGAAATTAATTTTCCCATATATATGTGACTCCCTTTTTGTTAAAGTTCATAGACAAATGAAAAAGAAAATAATCTGATTTAAAGGCAATCTGTCTACCTGATTTTGAACCTGGAAAAAATTCAAATTACCATAGATGCTTTCTCCCTGAAGAGGTCACTGAACTTATCATACATGAGAAAATTGCTTCTAAGGGGAGCAGATTTATCTAGAACATTAGTACATTGACTAAAGAACCTCAGAGGTTAAGTTCCCTCTTAACACAATTGTTATTTCATTGACTGGTGTTAGCAAGAGGCGGGAGTCAGAGCCCAAGGACACAGAAACAATTACCCTCTGCTGAGAACAGAGCAAGATGCTCTGTGCAGACTTGATTCTGGAATAAATCATTGGAATAGTGTGGACAACAGTATAGATCCACTGTCTGAAAGTAAATCTATCATCTGTGGTTTCCTTACTGACAGAAAAAGTAGTATGCAGAGTATAAAAACCCCAGTCGTCACTCCTCACTAAGGATTATGTTAGTCATTGTCATATTTTTCTGTTTAAATTATATCCAACAATGTGCAAGCTTACACATGTGAATGCACTAACGACACAAACAACAATAGCTAATACTGTAATATTACCATGCTTTTTCCCTTGGTAATGACTGTCTTCAAACCTAATGCTGGACCACAAAAACTAACATAATTTTCCAGTCTGAATTTTGTCCCAAGCCCTATTTCACAGAAGGAAAAATCACTGTTATTAGAAGTTATATTATTTGCTGCAATTAGTGCAAATGAGAGACGTTTCTTCTGCTCAGGTGTTGGACATTCGAGGTAACGTACTTCCCATTGACTCATTATTTGAGGGATACTAGCAGACAAGAAGCCTGCTATGAACCATCAAGATTTCCCATGTGTTTAAATTCGCTTTGCATTCACCTAGCCTTTTCTTCTCCCACGTCCTGTGACCCACTTCTTTATCTACACAGACACACCAGCAACTGAAACCTTGCTTCTCAGTCTTGCGAGTTCACTCTCCAACAGGTCCTCAGGCTTCCTTAGAATAGCCATTCCCAATCTGTGTCCTGACCCAACCTCCTTTATAGGCATATTTAGTGATAAAAGGCACATAGAATATGTAGTATAGTTTCATCCCGCCTGACGTTTTTTTCTTCCATTGTGCATATATGTATGTATTTGTTAAACCTGTGTGTGTGTGTGTGTGTGTGTGTGTGCAGTTGAACATACAATTATGAGTCCAATATAACTGAGCCAGAATTACTTCAAACAATTTATATTAATGTAATTTGCCAAACATTTTTAAGATTATTTAAATTTACCCTCTACTGAACATGCTCTTTTTTTTTTTTAACAGATTTTGGCACAAAGCTATAATCCCAAATTCTGCAGGATGAAGCAGGGCCAGTTAATTTCCAGGTTAATCTGGGCTACATGATGTGTTTGAGACTAATGTGGACTCTATAGTGAGATTCTACGTCAACAACCAAATACAATAGACAAAAATAAATAAATAAATAAATAAATAAATAAATAAATAAAACTCACAAAGATGTGCAGAATATTTCAGACTATGTGTTTGTTAATAATTATAAGTGCAAAAAGTTTTTAAAATACTGACAATAGTTCTGATGACAAATTTATATTCAATTTAAATGGAAATCAGATAACATCTAATTAAGTATACTTTGAGATCAATTGTATCAGGATAAAATGTATAGAAAGTATGTCAGAAATGTGGGAAACATGTAAATAATACCCATTTTCATTAAATATTAATATTCCATATAAACAAAGATGTTTTGTGACCTGTTCTGGGAATGCACTTGACACAAACTTGTAGCATTTCCCATTGACCCTGTGATGAAATGGCCGCTCAACATGTGTGTTCTCTAGCAGAACATGATATAGCATGCATCCTGTCTTTTCTTATTGAAAGCTGTCATGCAGCATACAAGAAGGACATCTTTCCAGAGAGGATTCTTCATAAGCTTGAAGTTCTACACTGACCAGTTATGAAGAAGTATTTGAAATTAATGTTTGAGTGAGTCAGTGGGAAATGTACTCAGAGATGTCTCAGCCATTAAAGACTAGACTTACAACCAAGTTTTTATTATTATTATTTTAAAGGTGTCTGAAACAAACTTGTGTGTAAAACAAAACCCTTCGTCCTACATTATGTGAAGTTGGAAATAACTCTATTATCCATAAATTCCTGATATTATTTTTGGAAATATACATAACTCCTATGGACAACTATGATATGTTTATTTTAAAATAGCTACTGTATAAATTTTCTTATCTAGATTTTGAGTTTAAAGAGTTGAGAGAATATCATGTTTCATTAACAAGCTGAAGTGATGTCAAACTTCAGCTCAGTCAAAAGTCATTTTGAATAATGAAATAATTTCTCTGGTTATTCTTACATGCTGACAAGTTTACCTTTTTTTTTTTTTTTTTTTTTTTGGTTTTTCGAGACAGGGTTTCTCTGTGTAGCTTTGCGCCTTTCCTGGAGCTCACTTGGTAGCCCAGGCTGACCTCGAACTCACAGAGATCCACCTGCCTCTGCCTCCCGAGTGCTGGGATTAAAGGCGTGTGCCACCAACGCCCGGCACAAATTTACTTTTAATGCTATATGTTCAGCTACATTCAGCAAATTGGCATTCATTTCTATTCATATTTACTCACTAAAATTAGTTATTCTAATTATAATATGGACTCTATCGGGTCAGATGATGTAGATTATACTTTTGGTACATTTTTATAAAATAGACCATGAACAGCTAGGTGTGAATTACACAACTTCAGTCTTAGAACTTAGGAGGGTAACAGCAGGTGGATATCTGTGAGTCTGAGACCAAATGACCTGATCTACATGGCAAGTTTCCTGGACAGACAGGTCTGCAGACCCTATCTCAAAAAAAAAAAATGAAAAATGTTTCTTCATGATAAACCAAAATAGAAGTGTAAACATTAGAATGACTTTCGTGAGATATGACTTAATATTAGCAGCCCTTCCATTTATAGTCAATCACTCAGAATCATATGCAGGCTGTTCCTTTAAAGGTATGTGAGTCAGCTGTCCTCCATTGCTTGTGGACAATTTAAGATCTTGTTTTAGATAAGCATAGTATGAGAAATTAGCAATATTCATAAAGAACTTAATAGTTATTCCAGGTAGGTAGAAAAGTGAACACACAGCTAACATATGAAGGACTAAATATGCAGGAAAATGTCAAGAATATCGTGAAAGTTCAGATGACAACACAGACTTTGCACATTTTAAAAAGAAAAGATGTTTCAATGAAATAAACTCTCTCTCTCTCTCTCTCTCTCTCTCTCTCTCAATACATATTTCAGGGGGGAAAGGTATAGAAAACCCAGAATCAAGACTAATTTGTGCCATTGTAATACTTCATAAACTTGCCATTTTAAATTACTCATTTATGAAAGAAATGTATTTTATTTTAAATGCATTAAAATATTCATGTATAAATAGAGCAGTCCAGTTCATTCTATATCATGTGAAGTTGGAAATAGCTCATTTACCCATAAGTTCTTGTGGTGGTATTGTGTTCCCCAAAATATTATGCACCCTAATAAACTTATCTGGGGTCAGAGAACAGAACAGCCACTAGATACAGAGGCTGGAAAATGGTGGCACTCACACCTTTAATTCTAGCATTCCAGAGGCAGAAATCCATCTGGATCTCTTCGAGTTCAAGGCCACATTGGAAATAGCCAGGCATGGTGACTCATGCCTTTAATCCCATGAACTGATGACAGAAAGCAGAAAGGTATGTAAGGCGTGAGGACCAGAAACTAGAAGCTTTTGGCTGGTTAAGCATTCAGGCTTTCAAGACGCAATTCAACTGAGATTCATTTGAATAAGGACTCAGAGACTTCCAGTCTGATGAAAGAGGATCTGCTGAGGAACTGTCCAGGTGAGGAAGCTGTGGCTTGTTCTGCTTCTCGGATCTTCCAGCATTCACCCCAATACCTGGCTCCCTGGTTTGTTTTTTATTAATAAGACCTTCTAAGATTCGTGCAAAAGTTCTGGATAGCAAATTTGAGATAATACATACCTCATATTAACAATCACGATATTTTCATAGAAAAAAAATGAACTAATGGATAACATTTTCTGTTGTCTGGCTTTTGAGTTTTAAAGAGTTGAGCGAGCTGCTTTTGTAACAAGCTAAACCAAGAATTCATAGTCATTTCCCATCTCTAGAAGACCACTTATTTTACATTCTCTTAAATGTAAAGCTTATCATGTAAAACATAAATTTACACACAGCATAAATATTTCTGTGCCACTTTAAAAGCAGTCTCACTAACATCACTGACAGTGTTCCTCATGGTTGTAACCCTTGTCTTTCCTCCCCCTAGACCCCTCTGTCCTTTCTAGACTCTTCTGGACCTTCTAATAAAAAGCAAAACTAAGAAGTCCCTTAACCAATAATGAATTTGAAAGACTTACTCTTGTCAAGTACTGACACTGAGTCTGGTAGATCTCTGAAATTATTACACACACTAAACAATTTAACACTGGTGGCAGTCCTGCAGATTTAAACATGGTGTCACTGTCACGTTGGAGATAAAGAAATTGCAAACAGGAAAAAAATAAAAGAAAATGAACGAAAAAATAAACTTTCCAAAGATGACACTACTTGAAAGTCCTAACCTTTAAGTTCCTTTTATTAATAAGTAGTCTTATACTGCAGCCTAACTATAGGACAATACTAGGTTATCCACTTTCCACTGGGCTCTTAGACCAGAAATATTAGCTCAAACCGATTCTATTAAACCAATGTCCCAAGCATAGGACTTACTTGTATGATTAAGTAGCACAAAATTTATATAAGGCTTTTAACCAATGACCATTTCTCCAGTCCTTACAATAGAATTTTTAACATTTCCAGTCTATAATAAGCTCTGCAGATAGGCAAGTAAATTAAGGAGAAACCATTTTCTTACAGCATTATGAATATCAAAGTAATAGAACCAATTAGGGGCAGTATGATAAAGGATGTAATTTCATTTTCAAAGATGGATTCTTGCCCTTTTAAATAATATTCAAATGACATGATTTCCATGGAGAATAGTATTATTAGTTATTTCAATCCTTTAAAACCCAAAGAAAAACCCTATATTTCACAAAGCATATCTAGCTCAGAAAAAAAATAAAACTGTAACCTTAGCTCTTAAAATTTAATTATATTTGAATTTCAGTATTGGTTTCATTGATGAAAACCTAAGAATTTTGTGAATGTTCATTTAATTTTGCAGAATCTCAGAGTTCTGCTTAGCTGTGTAAGTGACAGGCACCACAGTGGACTTCAAGGTCGCTTCAGGTTATGGTAGTGTGATCATGTAAAGTTAGTGATAGGTTAGTAGAATGAAATTAATAGAGAGGAACATACCAGTGCCCACAAATTTATGCAAACCTGTCTCCTGGGTTCATGTTCCTATAAACATGTTCACCAACTAGAAATATCTTGGCAAGATGTGAAATTATAATTGAGGAGGTCATCACCACAAATGCAGCTGCATACATAAGAAGTAATGAGAAGTTCTTACTAAGTAATTTTTATTTACTTCCAAATCTATTTCCAAACTCTTAGATTTAATTATTTCAATGTTAAGGATGGATGAAAGTCTTTGATCTCAGACATCTTCTTTTAAGTAAAATACAGTGCAGTGATGGTGCATGCCTTTAATCC
>CABHPH010107306.1:0-18589 GCA_902168325.1 Peromyscus nudipes | reverse complement strand
CAGAAAGGAGCGTGTCACCCTGTGATAGTCTTTCTGCAAAGAGTTTGATTTAAGGTTGGTATCAAAGCATGAACCATGCTAAAATACAATTACAAAAGAAACAGGAATTTCATTAGTGGGTTGCAAGGAACAGCTTAGGAGGCTGGTGAGAGCTGATAGGTGATGGCAGGAAGAAAGAGGAGAGGAAGGGGCAGCATGTGATGGCAGAGCCTGCTTCTGCTGCCGCACTGTGCAGGAGAATGGAGAAGCTGACTTCAGAGAGAGGAAGAGAGGAGAGGACTTCCTTTTCTTGTGTTGAGATTTACGACTTTGAAGGGGAGATGGAGCTTCCACTTCCTGTGATGGCTGCCACCAGGATTACTTCCACCCTTTATCTCCCATCTTTCAGCATGCCCTGCTTCTCTATTCATGGGATCCCAATAAGCTATGGAAAATCCAGGAGAATTGAGGCAAAATAATCAAATGATTAGAGGTTGAAGTTCAAGTTCTCCTCTGTATCAGTGTTACCATATGGCTAGCAGAAACTTCCTGAAAAGCATCTTCATCTTTTGCTACGCTTAGTTCCTGTCTGCGATACGGACACTGGCACTTACCAAGTTCTCAACAGACAAGACAATGCTAATAACCACTTGGTTCCAAGTAGGGTGATTAAATAAATGCTCCTAAAAGTAAGGAAATACAACCCGAAGTGCTCAAGACACCTCAAGTCATGTGACAAGAAAAACACAGTGCTGTGGATATCACTCTGTATCAATAAAGCGCTGATTGGCCGGTAGCCAGACAGGAAGTATAGGCGGGACTAACAGAGAGGAGAATTGAGGGAACAGGAAGGTGGAGGAGAGACTGGCTGGAGCCGCGGCAAGGAGAAGAAAGATGTAAAGTACCGGTAAGCCACGAGCCACGTGGCAAAGTAGAGATTAATAGAAATGGGCTAAATATAAGAGTAAGAGCTAGACAATGATAGGCCTGAGCTAATGGCCAAGCAGTTTAAATAATGTAAGCGTCTGTGTGTTCATTTTATGAATGGGTTCGGTCAGGGAACCAGGGACTGGTGGGACTTGGGAGCTGGAGACTGGCGGGACTTGGGAGCTGGAGAGAAGCTCTCCAGCAACAACACAGAATTTGCATTGACATTTTATGTAAAAAAAGAAAAAAATTAAGCTTTGTTTATATTATTTGAATATATTACTTAACTAGGTAATTATGTGATATACCCAGTAAACAACATATAAAGGATTGTAGAAATTATATAGTTTGTATGTGTGTGCATGAGGTAAGGGTTTACAATTATTTTTATTTATGGAAATAGCTAAAACTTTTGAGACCATTGTATAAACGATTAGTGATTTAGGGTTAAGGAGAAAGAAAAAGAAGGGAAGAGGTCTTTAAAAAAATGAAAATTCAATATCTCAATTAGATGCAAGTATCTTCAGATGAACAGTGTGATGAGTGGACTTCATTGTCAACATGGCTGGCTTAAGAAATATCCGCCGGGCGTTGGTGGTGCACGCCTTTAATCCCAGCACTCGGGAGGCAGAGGCAGGCGGATCTCTGTGAGTTCGAGGCCAGCCTGGGCTACCAAGTGAGCTCCAGGAAAGTCGCAAAGCTACACAGAGAAACCCTGTCTCGAAAAAAACCAAAAAAAAAAAAAAATCCATGGTGTTAGTACAATATACTTCTGGTGTGCCATGATGATGTTTCCAGAGACCATTAGATGACGAGGTTCTGATGTAATCAAAGGACTAATCCACTGATTGATTTATAACCTGATAATATTATTGACAGGTAACTAAAGAGGAAGTAAATCACTGAGATCATGTCCTTGGAGACATATCTTGTCCTCCCCCCCACCCCCACCAGTCTTTCTGCTTTCCATTCATCAAGACCTGAAGAGCAGCTTCTGCCACATGTTCTCACTATCTTCCCAAGTGCACAGGTCAAACAACTATGAAATGAACCCTCCGAAACCTGGAGCCAAGATGAATCCTTCCTCTCTTAAGTTGTTCATATGGTGTATGGGCTCACACCAATAAGCAGAGTACCCATGGTGTATGGGGGTCACACCAATGAGCAGAGTGCCCACCACACACAGTGTCCATTTGGGAATTCTCTTACTCCTCTTTCCTCACTGGGGAGAACTCCCCTCTCTACAGAACCTAGTCCATTTTGGAATCATTCTCCTATTCTGAAAATGACCTGGAAATTCATATTCCTTTTGAAAGCATGAGTGACTCTTACTCTACTTTAGGAAGAAAGGACATATTCCAAGTCTTTATTACTGTCCCCTCTTCCCAGGTGGTGACAGTGTGTGGGAGTTATACAAAGGCATCAAGGTTCTTTGCCCGGTAAAGTGAGTATCTTTCAATACACACTCAATTAATTATCCGATATGCTCTCAAACACAACAGGATTTCAGCTTCTAACCATAATGGAGTGAGCCTTCCAATAATTATAGTGACAAACTGTTTAACACATCGCAAACAACTACCAGAGAATTCTGAAAAGTAGACGTTACCGTTGAGATTGAGTTGGAAAGTCAAAACAACCGGTACAGAACTTGGGGAAACTCATGAGATATTTGTCCCCTTTTGTCTCCTGGTTTTGACTAGAGGGTTTCCTCTGTAATGGAACTAGACAGCATGAATGAGCAACAGAATGGTAAGAGTAAACAGTCAATCAAGATGCACAGTGCAAGGGGGAAGCAGTGCTTAAAAGGAAGTTAAAACAATAATATTTACATAAAAAGAAAAATCTTCATCTGTGGAGGAGGACCAGCAGTTGAGTGCTTGCCTGGCATGCAGAAGGTGCTGGGTTCAGTTCCCAGCACCAAGAGAGGGAGAGAGAGACATAGAAAGACACAGAGACATAGACAGAGAAAGAAAAAGAACAAGAGAGTGAGCAAGTGGGGCAGGGGCTATGAATCTGTTATAAAGTTACAGCTCAGGAAAATAAAACAAAGAGAAAAATTGAACCCAAAGCAAGCAGAAGGCAATAATAAAGATAATGGCAAAAATCAATGAAATTGAATGATTTGAAAGACAATAGGGTGAATCAATGAAATTTAGTGAAATTTTAAAACGATCGAGAAAATTGACAAACTTCTAGACACGTAGACCAAGGAAAAAACACAAATTACTAATATCAAGAGTGACATTGCCAATATCAAGAGACCACCACACATCCCACTAACAGTATAAGGAATAAAAGAAAAGTCTATCAAGTACATTCTAATAATTCTGAAGCCTCAGGTGAAATGGATCAATTCTTTGATAGATACAAACTACCAAATCTTGTTCAACAGAACTAGATAGTCTGAATAATCAGATCTTTATGAAAGAAATGTAATCTGTAGCTCAATTCCCTCCCCAAATAAACAAAGTTCCGGACTCATGTGGCTTACTTTGTGAATTCTGCCAAGCGTTTAGGGGAGAAATTACATCGGTTTCATACAACTTCTTCACAAAGCACCTCCCAACTCACTTTAGTACAACCAGCATTGTACTGACATCAGAACCACATAAAGTGCTGTGAAGAAAGAAACTGCTGACCCGTGTACTTACGAACCTCATACCAAAAGTCCTCAGCAAGGCACAAGTCATTTCCAGTGATATCCAGAGTAGGGATCTATCATGACCCAGTGGAACTTACTCCAAGAATATCTCTGCTGATTCATAAAAATCAAACAATGGGATCTCCACTTCTGTTGGGGAACTTTCCGGTAGAGATGATAATGGGACAAGGGAGCCTGTGAGAGGTATGAGGAAACTTTCACCAGTGGCTGGTTATGCTAGACAGTGTTGATCATCCTCCTATCCATAACCAGAAAAACACTTGGTGGCGGGGAGGTGTACACTTTTCATGTATGTGTTAGTTACTTTTCTCCTTGTTATAACCAAACACCCAACAGAAGCAACTTACACGAGGAAGGGTATCTTTGTCTCAGTCAAAGAAGGAATACAGTCTACCGTAGAGGGAGGGCATGGCAGAAGCAGCCTGAGGCGACTGGTCACAGCACATCTGAGCCAGGAAGCAGAGAGAAAGTTGACAGGAAATGGAGCTCAGTCATAAAGCTCAAGGTCCATTTTCAAGAGCCTTCATCCTCCAGTGAGACGCTGCCTCCCCCAGGTTCCACAACCTTCTAAACTCGAGTCTCCGGTTTGGGAGAAAAAAGGATTCAAACACGTGAGGCTTTGGGACACAGTTCACTGGAACCCACAGCCCAGGGTGATCTCACAGACTGTAATGGTGGTCTTTTCTGGTTGTTGCTGGGACATAATCACTCAAGAAATTCATATGAGATACCCATGGGGAACTGGACAGAGCTGTGGGTGTGATGCTGGCTAGAGAAAAGACGCAACAATGCCTCCCACAGCCTACTGGGAAAGATCCAGTCTCAGGCCTCGATCCAAATCAACAGAACCAACACCAGCTCAGAAAAGGACAAGCAAAAAATAATATTTTCTGAAGAAATAAGCCAACACAGAAGCTTTCTTTAGTAGATGATGCACTTAGCAAGTGCATTGTTCAAATACGGGTCTATCTGATGACCCCTTTCTTTCCAAAGTGACACTGAGGCCTGGGGACCGGCTGTTCCTCCCTTGAGAAAAGCCCACCAATCCAGAATTTGATGGGTTGGGTTACAACAACCCCCCTTCCCCCAGTACAGAGACACAGACTGGTAAGGCCTGCCAAGCATCCTGACTCACCAACCAAATGGTACTCCAAGGACACCCAAGGACATGGCTGGAGCTGTAGCCACCTGGGAAGCAAACTGAGAGCCAGGAGGCTGCCCAGACCCAGGCTGAGTCTGTGGGATGCCGAGTGGGAAGGTCAGCCAGATCTCAGCTCCACCCTTTTCACTTTTTATGTCTTTAGTTCCCATAAAGCTCACTGGAACCCCAAATTCCTTTCTCTCAGATACAGACTTAAAAGAATGGAAAACAAAACACCTTCTTTTATAGGAATGAGGGAAAATTCAATGAGCCAAGCAGCAGTCAGTGTTACAAAGCTGGTAATGTATCTGTGATAGGGTCAACATTTCCCACACTCCTTGCCTTTTATAGATGAAGAGCTACTTAGATTCTTCTCCAAGGTCAAAGAGGGGAAGCAGGCCTGGAACCTCCAAATATTTTCAACAATCAGACCAGTTCAAATGAAATCCTACAAAACTCGTCTTAACCGTGTAAAGGCCACACATGCCCACTGTCACCTCAAGTTAGTCCTCAGTTGCTTGCCCTTCTGGGACCCCTGACCATCTCAGTCAGGCATTCAGCCCAGGACACCCTGAGCAGCCTGGGTACTGGGCACACTTCAGTTCCCCACCCATCTTGGGCTGGCTGGAGGCAGGGAGTAGATTCAACTTTTCAGGTTGTGTCTCTGGGAAAACATTTTGCCAACTAGTTCAGTTTGTGTAGACGGCAAGGCTAGTTCAGCAAAGCTCTTGGCAACACTACACGTTTGCTGCTGGATCAACTGATCCTGAAATCAATAAAGAATAGGCTGTCCCTGAACAGTTGTCTCCATCTTCTCCACCTTCCCTAATTAAGTTAACTCCACCTTTCTTGTTTCCTTCAAACTCCTCATGCACTAACTCTTTTTTCTCCTGGCTGTTTACTCACGGTAAGCCTCACTCAGCAGAGTAAGAGCCCTCTTGTGGCCAGGATGGTACCTTGTTTGTCCTTAGATGCCCAGATCCCAGCATTGTGCATGTCACTTAGACTCAATAAAGGTTGAAGGAATGGGAAAAGTCCCACTACATCAGTGAAAGGATCCCCCAGTAAATGTGCCATCTAAACACTTCTCCCTGAGGACATGGGCCTGGTATTTCCCCATGGTGCTATAAATGGAGGATGCTGCCTGAATAATTCCACAGGAGAAACTGGCCTTCTTCTGAGCTTTTTCCTTAAACGCAGACCACTGCCAAGGCTGCTAATACTGTTTCCCTGGGCGCACCACAGAGGAAGCCAGGCATTATTACTCTAAGGTGTTTGCTTCATGTAGCAACTTGCTTTTTAATGAGCTTGTTTATCTCACCATCTTGGATGCTAATATTGTCGAGAGGGAAGCGTGCTGATTGACTGTTACCAAGCAAAGAGGAAAGCCTCCAGGGAGAGCATCAGATACATGCTATGTGCTAACTGTTATTCAATAACTAAGCTTTCTTTAAAAAAAAAAAGTAGGAATAAAGCAAAAATGAGCAGTAGAAAAACGGTAAAAGGAGGAAAGTTGCTCACATGTCCACCTCTATGCTTCTTAACTGGAGCCTGCTGGACTGTAAACTGACTTCTGGAACATCTACTTCATGGAGAAAAGATGATTCTGGACATACAGGTGGGTTTAAGGTCGACTCTTCCATCTTTAGTGGCGTTTCCCTTTCTGTTTTGTTTTCGTGGTAGCAGTCTGTTTATTGAAATCTGGCACTTTTCTTAGAGGATGGCTCTGGTCCATTGTGCTGTATTTGCCAACTGCACGCTCTCCAGACGCGTTCTCCTCTTCTCTGCTGTATGCTGTGACCACAGGCTGGTCCCATTGTCAGCCTAGCCTAGGTGGCCTTCCCTCTGTCTTCTAACTGGACTCGGCCTCTCCTGTCCTACTCCGTTTCAGTATCAAGTCCCTTCACAGGAGCGTCATGCTTCCAGAGTCCCCTCCTCAGAGCTGCCCCTCATGGAGTACTAATGACACTGTCTTTCTCCCTCGCCCCTTGAGTCCTTCAGGCAACAACTGCCTCTCTCTGTGGCTAAACTCTGGATGCCTCCATATGTCTTGTATGTTGCTTCAACCTTGACCACACTTCTATAGTTTTTAAATTCAGATTTCTTAATTCGTGCTGCCTATGGTGAATACTTATATATAACCTATAGCCAATCGGAGATGGCGTCTAGTTGTCATTTTTCATTTCCTGTCCTCTGTAATCCTTTCACGGCTTACCACATTCCTCCAGTTTCATCAATACGTTTGGTTCCCACTGCAATCAAGTTGTTATCCACAATGCATAGTTAAGAAAAGTGTGACTCTGAAGCTAAGCCATTTATCCAAAGGTGTGCAGGCATCAAGTTACCTTTTCCAAAGGAAAAAATAAATTCACACAAACGTCACACAAACATCCTGTGAAACAAGAAAACTTAAATTCTTCTTAGGAAAATGAGAAAAAAATAGGAACAAAGTAAATAAGGGTAGCTTGACCTCAGAGAGAAGCAGGGGCCGTTTTCTATGACAACAGTCTGAGAGAGACAGCATGTGCTTATTGGTGCAGTGGTTTAGAGGAACCGTCTCAGAGAACGATGCACATCTGTCTAGCTGTATCACTGAAGCAAACACAGCAGCTGGAGGGCGGTGAGAGAGATTGGAAAGAAAGGAAGGAAGGCGTTCAGCCATCTCAAAGACGGGGAAGGTGAATTCCTGTATTTAGAAAAGCACAGTTGGATGACATGGCCAGTGTAGAGCAGTCTTTCAAGGTTTGTGGTATTGAAGATGTCCCAAAAGTCTTACATGCAAACACATCCCCATCTTTCAGCGGTGAGTGCTCAGCTTCTCTGGTACAAATGGACCATTTGTTTAAATCTCACGGCAACTCTGCCAGCTGTTTATCGCAGGGAATGAGGAGAGAAGTCAGGAATGTTTATGAAGGAGTGGCTACGGTGTTAGAATGTGGACTCTAGGTGAAGAGGAAGGACAACAGGTGAAGTGGTGGGGGTGGGCAGGGAACTGGTGGGGCCAGCAGACTGTTGGTCTTAAGGATGTAAAAGGTAATTCTTAAGGAAGTTATCTGAGGGGCCTGAACTTTGTGCCTGGAGTTGAATTCTGGATGACGTTGCTGTTCCCCAATATCTTGTTCTGGGTTTTGTCCCCAACATTTAGTGCAACGTTTGACACCAAGCCAGCAGCTCCAGGTGACGCATGAAAAAGGAGAATCGCCAGGCTCAGCGGAAGCTCAGATTCAGAAGGGGCGGAGAGGCATTTTGTCCCTGCTCACCATCTATTTCATAAGCACACTGGAAACCTCCTCTCCTTCCCACCCTTCCCTGTATTCTCCACCCCCAACCCCTGTGTGTGTATGTCTGTCTGTCTATCTGTCTCTGTGTGTCTGTCTGTCTGTCTCTGTGTGTCTGTCTGCCTGTCTCTGTGTGTCTGTCTGTCTCTGTCTCTGTGTGTCTGTCTGTCTCTGTGTCTCTGTCTCCCCCTCTCTCTCTGCTCATGCCACTCCCCATTTCCCTGAACACTGTTTCTCTCTCCTATTCTGCGTCCTATGGTAAAACTTTTCCGACAAGTCTCAGCCAGAACAGAAGTCACCTTCTCTCGTAGCCACGGTGTGCCATCAGCACCACGGCTGGAGCTCATTCTTCATTTTGTTTGGATGACTGCTATTAGCTGTCTCTGCTCGACCGCAAGCTGTATGGAGGGAGTTGTCCAGGGTGAGTCAGTTTTGCAGGTTCCGCACTGTCTACCGCACAGCAGAAACTCTATAAACCTTGGTTGAATAAATACATGACCCGACTAAATGGAGTTCTCCAAAGAGAGGCACCTGCCTAATCAAATGATAAACCATCCCGGTTAACTTAGGATGAAGGAAACAATAGAGCTAACGAACAGTGAGCCTCTCTTGAATACGTGGAATCAAAGTCGGTTCTTATATTTAGCAACAGAGGTGGGAACTGAAATTACTGTCTCAAAAAAATCAGTCTATTAGGTTAGCATTTACATAATGGCAGAATCAAAGCAGCCCTGGCTCTATGCGCCTGTAGATTTTTTTTTTTTTCTAGAGCGGCTTTGAAATCTCCTGCCACAACTCACCTAGCATGTTTGTTCAATATATGAAAATTAATAATGGTGGCAGGCAATAATAGCAGCCAACATTTAGACATTTGTTAGTTGTTATTTTGTATACTAGTGACACACTTTATTCCCATAATGCTGTGGGGTTGTATGTAATACACATTTCTATAAACAAAACAAAAAACAAGCCACAAAAGGTGATATTATTTATCTAAAGTTACATAACTAATAAACAGCCAAACTAAAACCTCAGTTCCAAATTATGTGAATCCAAATAATTGCATCCAAAAGACTTTTGATTTTGATGTTTAAAGAGACCCTGTATTCTGGCTGATATGTAAAGTTGAATTATATTGTAAAATAAAATAAAATAAATTCAAAAAAAAGAGACCCTGTATTCATGTGGTACATAGGTATACATGAAGGCAAAGCACCCATACACATGAAATAACAAAATAAAATATGTATTTTGGGCCATCAGATGATCTTTTGTTGAAGTATTTTCTCTTGTTGCTGCTTAGGCAGATGAGCATTCCATCTTAGCACTGTTGACCTCATCTGTGATATCATGAGGGTGGCCACCATACAGACTGCAGTACCCAGGATCTCTGTAATAGTTCCAGAAAGTTCTCTGGCTAAAGTCTGGTGGCACCTGCTGGGCAGCATTGACAACCTCGTCCAAAGTGATATTTCCACTGTGTTTAGTGTTCTGCTTCTTTCTGCTTCTCAGTGGCTCCTTGAGGGCTTGATAATCAGGGCAGAGGCAGAAGGTACCACCTCATCTGGGCCTGTCTGTTCTCGTTGGTCAGTTTCAATGGTAATCCTCTGTCCTTTCCAGTCACTGGTTGCCTTTGCGCGGTCATCACTTACCTTTCTGGGAGGCAGACCCAGGGGACCTCTCTTGAAGGCCAAGGTGGATGTGGCGGTGACCTCGTCTCTCGTACGCCTTCAGTACACCTAAGGCGCACAGGTTGCAAGAGTGTCTGTACTCCCTCTCCGTGCACACAGGTGGGAGCTGAGGCCCAGGGGAGATCCGCCATGGCCTTGAACTTACTCTGGAAGGGCACTCTGGCAAAGACTCCATCCACAGTCAGGACACAGAAGGTATGCATCTGCTTAGAACTCACTGGGGTCCAACATTGGGAGCATGGTAGAGAAGGCTGGTGTCAGATGAACCTGGACTCAGAGTGACCAATGAAAGTTGCACATAGTCTCTGTGTCAAAAGACAATTTTTTTTAAGGTTTAAAAATTTAAAAATAAAAAAAAATAAATCTGCACTATCCCCTGGTCTTTCCTACTTCAGTTGATGGCAATTCCTATCACCCAATTCCCAAGTCAAAGACATCAAAGTCAGTCTTAGCTCCCATTTCCTCCTACTTTCTTTGGCTCTATATTCATAGCATGCAGAAACTGAACAGTAGCTCTGTGTCTCCTGCCACCATCTTGGTACGAATCACTATCATAGTCCTTCGGCATTACTACAAAAAATGTTTTAATCAAGTCTTATCACTCCACCATCTACCATCAATGTAACAGCCTGGCTGCTACTACTGAAACGTCACTCATACCCTGCCATGGCTCAACTCCACATCCTCTAAGCAAATCTCATCTCTTTCAGAATAAATGCCAGCCCTTCCATAGTCTGGTCACGCATCACCTTTGGTCATGCTCCCTGCACTCACGCCCAGCTAGCCCTCTTGGCCTCTGCCTCAGGTACTTACAGTCTGTCCACTGACTCTTCTCTCTGCCTGTCACTTACTCCTCACTTCCTTTTCTCTTTTGCTCAGTTGTAACCTCCTCAGGGATACCTAGTGTCACACTGCTAAAATTTGCAATATCTGTTCACTTTCTCATTCAAAACTCAAAAAACAACAACAACAACAACTTATCTTTCCATTTTGTTTTCTTTACAGCACACATTAACTTCTAACATACTATATAGACTCTAAGAGTTTCCTTTTTTTTTACTATCTTCCCAATCAAAATGCAAACTCTCATTTTTTTTTCTAGTTTACTAGTGTGGTCCAAGAATCTAGAAGTGCTGTCGGGAACACAGTAAGTTCCTAGTAAACAACTCTTGAATGAATGAATTTTGAACCAATAATACTATTTATTTGTTCTAAGAAGAAAATAACTTAGGATAAGACTCTCTGTAGTGGTGTCTTCTTATCAAGTGTCATAGAGTAAATGTTTCACAGTCACAGGACAAGCCATTGCTCCTAATTGCCTACCAGGTCAAGATCTGATCACCAAAGACACCACATATTCTGGAAAGAGGTAACAGAGAAATCAAACTGGACCTGAGCTGGAAGCTCCATGCTTACTGGTATTGGAAGTGCCAGAAGGTGCTCTTGAGGTTGCTGAGGGAGAAAAGCCATCCATGACCTTACCCAGATGTGGATCTTGAGTGCTTCAATACCAACATTCCAGGTCAGACAAGCCCACTGGTTCAATAGCGGCATGACCGTTCTTGGACAACCAACTACTTTTTGGCCAGATTTGAGGACCACTCCACAGGGAATACAACATACCTGGTACTGTGAACTTGGTCAAAAGTCTGTGGAAAGGGAGGGAAGACACGAGCTCCAAGGAAGAACCTGTTACTGTTGGTTTGCTAGACTGACATGCAGTCAAGCTGACTTCTGCACGTTCCTGTGTATACCCATTGACATGCAGTCAAGCTGACTTCTACACATTCCTGTGTATACCCAATAGACGGGTGCTGCTCTCAGCCTTGCTCAGGGTTTGTACAGCAGGTGACAGTTCAAGGAGGGACCTAAAGTCTCTTGAGTGCCGAGAATAAGTGTCTATTGGGTTCTCAGCCCTAAACAGGGCATCTGTATCACCCCTTCAAGGCTTAGGAAACATCACAGAAGAGGTAAGAAGATTATCAGAGCGAGAGGAGGAAGAGAAGTCCTATAAAATTCTGTCTTCTGGACATGATATGACCCTTGCAGTCAAGAGCACATGTAAGCTGTGATCACACACACAGAGAGGGGGGGAGGCAGATGGGGAGAGGGACAGAGAGCAGGAGACAGAGACAGAGAGATGTAGGGACACAGAGAGATGGAAGTAGGAGGGAAACCAGTTGGAAAGAAAGGGTCAGCAGCTTAGGAGGGGGAGAAGAGATGGCAACGGGGGATATGAAGATAATCGTGATAGGTTGAATACACATGTGAAACTGCAAAAAAAAAAACTTAAGCATTAGAAAAACATAAATAAAGAAGACTTTCCCTAGTCTCAGGAACTTATTCACATCTAGGCCAACTACATTCCATAAAACAACACCATCCATCAGATTAAGTTAATGAACATTTGAATTTGAATTTCACTTTGGTTTAATTTATAATTTATTTTATTTGTGTTTTTATAATTTTATAGGAATTGATGACCACAGTGTTTTTTTTTTATATGATTTCATCTTATTAATCAGTTCAGTTTAAACAAACACACAAATAACTTCAGTGAGTCCTAGGGATCCACGGGAAATTTTCTTCCATCGTAGAAGACTAAGTGTTAGTTTAGAAACAGGGCATATCTTGATTATTTAGGACTGCAGGTATGAGAATGTCCTTAACCTTTCGCCTGCGCAGATGTGAGGCAAATTGGACTCATTGGTAATTCTGTCTTCTAGGTCGGCCAAGCTCATTACCAGCCTCATCTCCTGCAGCTCAATGATTTGTATCATTAGTCCCCAAACATAATTAAGTGCTCACCCTATGCCCAGCCATGACCTAAGTGTTGGGCATGCAAACAGGAATATCTCCAAGTGTCTGCTGTCCATGTAATCCTTAACATGAATGCGTTCTGTAGTCCACAAAGTGGACTACTGATGGACACTTGCCCTCTGTGCCAAGAATAGCCTATGAGGATGCTGACACTCTGAGGAGTGACTTGCTCAAGGTCATGTGTCTTATAATATCGATACCCAGGAGTCCTAATTTTTAGGTCTTTGCTCTTTAAATAGTAGCTTTTGCCTTCTCCAACCACAGCATGTTTGGCTCCATTCTGAAACTCACACTGACCTCCCTACCGTCTGCCAGTATTCCTGATTCTTTCCTACTTCTGAGCGGGAGGATCATAAAACAGGAGCAGTGTTCTTGTAGGTGGCGAGCTACATCCTTTCCCGTTTAGGTGTGCGTACATAGGCTCAAACATGAAATCTATAGCACAGTATGCAACCAGGGCCACTGCTAATGTGATCTCAAGTCCAGAGGGCTCTGTGTTCACAGATCAGGCAAATACAGACATGCTAATATGATCAGGAAGGGTGAATATTATGTCTGTTCAGCTTTTAATAGCATCACCTGGCAGATGGGACCAAGAGTGCATTTTTGCTGTACTATCGAATCCACAGGACACGCTATGTTAAAAATGCCATCTGGCCATCTGGTCACATAGTGTCACACAGCACCCTCAGGGCATCCCACCAGATAGGATTCTTCATAGTTTTGGCTAGTGCAAACCCTAGACCACAGGAAACACTTGTACAAACCAGGAAACCTTACTTTACTTGAACTTAATGTTGCATTCTACAGTCTAAAGCAGGCAGCTGAGACCTTCTCCTATTTCTACAGTGCAGAACTGTTCAAAATGTCTATGTGGATTGTTCACCCCTTGCTGTGTCTGTACATCTGTTTTTTAAAAAAGCTAAAAATCAACACTTCATGTGCATCAGCTTTGAATGGATTTTTTCCCCTAAATAAGGCTTTGTATTAAAATAGTGCTTCTCTTCAGAGCTTTCAAGGGCAAGCTGTTATCTTCATCTTCATTTGCTAGATGAGAAAATGGATGAGGAAGGAAGTGAGAGCTTTGCTGATAAGGCTCTAAATTAGGAGCAGATTTCCCCAAGAATGATGGTCCAGGCAAAGCACTTCCATCAGAAGTCTAACCCCAGGACAGAGACCACAGGGGATGGACCAATGGACTAAGATCCAATATCTGAGAAGTGTTGGCCCACACAGAGGAAAGGCCTGACTAAAAAGAATATCATCACGTTCGCCATCTGTTATAGTTAGATATGGCTTTGGTGTGTCCCCCATAGGTTCAAATGTTGGAAGTTGGGTCCTCACTGGAAGAAGAGGATGTGGTGGGAACTAGGGAGGTCATCAGATTATTAGGGAAGCTGCCCTAAAAAAGTATTAACATAGTTCTCATGGGACCCCCAACTAATTCCTAAGAGAATTATTATTGAAAAAGAAATACTGACTCCTCCCTGGGTCCTGGCTAAATATCTCACTATGTGATGATTCTATCTACCTGTACTTTTACCATTGTGAGGCTGATTACCACAGCAAAGCTAAGCCAGTGTAATCATCACACCCTTGGACCTCCAAATCTACAAGCTAAAGAGATCTTATTTCTCTAGAAATAAGTGTCAGAAATTTTGTTACAGCAGCATAAAACAGACTAATACACTATTTCATTTTGTTTGACCTCATAATTATCTGCATTATAAAGTGGACCAGGTATGATTATATCCTGTATTCTTTATATCTTACTTAGAGAGAAAATATTGAAAGGTCAGTGATGCGGTCAATTTTGCATCACACAAGCAAGAACAAAGCTCCTAGCTACAACATCAAGGCCCTTGGTATGTGGAGCTGGTTTAGAATCTGGACTCCATCACTTACCACCCACATCACTGGTTCAGGAGCTTCCTCAACAGCAAATGATAATGATAATAATAATAATAATAATAACAACAATAATAATAATAATACTGTCTTTGGAATATGGGTGAAAACTAGAGATGATTTATGTGAAAGATCTAGTCTAGTGCCTGCCTTAGAATAGAGAACTAGTAAATAACTGCTATAATTCATATTTTATAGTAAATTCCATGCAGATGCAATCTTACTGTCTATTTTCAAACAAGGAAGAGATGGAGTATATAGAGACTTTTAAATGAATTTCAAAAGAATTCCCAAGCCACATCCACCTCCTACCATAGGGGAGGGTAGAAGCAAGGCAAAAGTGGACGGGGGTTGGGGGGTGGAAGCAGGCACAGATAGCCAGTGGAACGTCCCCAGCCATTCTTTTTGGCGCTTCCTCCAACAGACATCTGTCCACCATGCAATCTTTGCTGTAGCATGGAGCCTTTCTTTGTCTACATTGTATCTGAGCTATTATCACACCTTGCTTGGCCCCTCAACAAGTTACCCCCTTTTCCTGTCTCCTCATCTACAAGCTGATATCCTAGTGTGCTGACAAAATTGGTGATTTCTCCAGCTCTATCCGGCTGGGAACGGGTGCTGGAGTCACTGAACCTTCAGCGAGAGCTGTACTACTGTTAAGGCCATGAGGTTCGAAGAGAGGCTATGTCTAGCCTTGACGCACTCACATTGCAGATGGCAGACAGATGAGCAAATCATTATTCAAGGGTAACTGCTTACGATAGATAATTGGGACTGATAACCTTTGTGAAAGGGATGATTTGGAGCCACTTTGCTGCTGTAAATGGCTTCAGATTCCATCCTGTAAATTGTATAAATGATATCTGATTTGATCCTGGTGACAATGACCCTGGAATTATTATTTCCTATTTTATAGTTGAGGACATTTCAGCTTGGGGAGGCTAAGTGGCTAGTCCAAATTTGGACAGTTCGTTATCAACAGAACAGTCTTCTGCCCGAATCTACCCATCTCTCTATAAAGCTATTCCCAGAAAGATTTTTTTTAAAAAAACCCACAGAAGGAAAAGATAGATGTTGCTAAGTTCAGGAAAATGAACACTTACATATGTAGCTAGAGTTTTCCTGCCTGGCCTACAGTCAGGACAAATCTCTGTCACCAGCCATTCCCACAGCCGTTCAGACCTAACCAAGTAAACACAGAGACTTATATTACTTATAAACTGTATGGCCGTGGCAGGCTTCTTGCTAACTGTTCTTATATCTTAAATTAATCCATTTCTATAAATCTATACCTTGCCACATGGCTTGTGGCTTACCGGCATCTTCACATGTTGTTTGTCATGGCGACGGCTGGCTGTGTCTCTTCTCTCACCTTCCTGTTCCCTCAATTCTCCTCTCTGTTAGTCCCGCCTATACTTCCTGTCTGGCTACCGGCCAATCAGTGCTTTATTTATTAACATATTTGTCATACAGAACATCCCACAGCACTTCCCCTTTTCTTCTTTTTCAAAAAGGAAGGTTTTAACTTTAACATAGTAAAATTACATATAATTTGGGAATTTGGGCATAGCTTCTCTTACTACTTCCTGCTGGGGGGGGCACTGTATCTTATGGGGACACAAAGAAAATTTTAGGATTATGGAGTAGTCCATGAGGCTGTATTGTCTGAGTCAGTTGCCTTCAAATCATTCTGGATGTTGGATCATCTGGGCCATGGTGTCATCGGAGACCTTTCAGGGGGTCTTGGCTGGTCAAACCTGATGTATTTTAATCTGGAACAAATCCATAGCTTCTGGCTTTCTGTGGAAACAAAAGCAGAACCTCTTTTCCAAAGCAACAAATCCTTATATCTAAATTTTGAAGTCAAGGTACCTTTAAAGTATACATTTTGACATAGCTCAACAGCTTTTACAATCAATTTTTTTTTTTTTTTACTTATAAACTGTATGGCCATGGCAGGCTTAATAATGAACTCAAGGGCTCCCTTGTACATTTCCACTCACATATTTTGTTCAGACTCTGGAGTCAGATGCTTGGAAACAGGTCTCAGCAACGCATTAATCCTCTTTGTGCCTCAGTATCCTCATCTGAGAAATGGGACTAACAGTAGCAGCTCCTTCTCAGGGTTACTGTAAAGGTTTGAGATTTTTCCTCTTGCAAAGAACTTAGCACAATATCTGATAGGTGGTAAATGCTCAGCAAATGGAATGCACAATCTTGAAATAATTGTTATTACTTTCCATAGAAGTCCTTCCAACCACGGCCTTCATCACACCATGTACTTTTTGTCTTCACACTTTTGATCTGTGTTCCTTCCAATTGAACTGTCCTCTACATCATCTTACAGTCTTGTTTTGTTTATCCCAACTTTTCTTGTCATAAATCACATCATCCTACACAGAGTAAGAACTCCAAAACTCTTGACAATACTACTATATGATGATCTAGAGTTTATCCAAGATTCAATTAACCACACGAAAACAGAATTTTTTACAGCATGTTTTCTGGTTGATTGAAAGATGCTAAAGGACATTATGAATCATAGAAAACTTATGTCGTATATAGTAAAAATATGGCATATCTTATACATTGTCTCTTTAAACATTAGTCATCAATTTACAGAATGCATAGCTCTCATCCTCCATTTCTTCTACTAAAGAGAAAGTTAACTAGGAAGCTTGAACTTACAGTCAGAAAGATAACATCCACGTTCAAATCTGAGGCTTTCTGCAAGCTTAGATGCTGGCAGCTTTCATTCTTTCAGATTTCTCCACATTTATCATCAGCATGGCTCAAACTGTTTCAGGTCATAACCGTTCAAGGCCAGGAACAGCAGCTTATAACATCACCCACCTCGAACACTGAGTGTGGTGGTATTGTGTTCCCCAAAATATTGTGTATGCTAATAAACTTATCTGGGGTCAGAGAACAGGACAGCCACAATATTAAACATGAGGTTAGGCAGTGGTAGCATACGCCTTTAATCCTAGCATTCCAGAGGCAGAAATTCATGTGTTCAAGGATACACCCAAGCATGGTGATCCACGCCTTTAATCCCAGAAAGTCAGCCTTTAATCCCAGGGAGTGGTGGTAGAAAGCAGAAACGTATATAAGGCATGAGGACCAGAAACTCAAGGCATTTGCCCTGGAGAGGCATTTGGCCTGGAGAAGCGGCCTGGAAAAGCATGTGGCTGGTTAAGCTTTCAGGCTTCTAGTAGCAGTTCAGCTGAGACCCATTCTGGATGAGGGCTCGGGGCATCCAGTCTGAGGAAACAAGACCAGCTGAGGATCCAGCGAGGTGAGATAGCTGTGGCTTATTCTGTCTCTCTGACCTTCCAGTGTTCACCCCAATAACTGGCCTCAGGTTTGATTTTATTAATAAGACTTTTTAAGACTCATGCTACAACTAAGTCATCAGAAAAACAAAGCAGGGCTTCTGTGAGAGAGCTGTTAACAACCTAGAGGACAGTAGGCCCAGGATTTGAGCATCAGCTTGGAAGAGGAGGACAAAGAGGAGGAACAAGAGGAGGAGGAAGAGGAGGAGGAAGAGGAGGCAGCATCTGGCTGGATTCTGGGCTTCACACACCCTTTCCATAACAGGTAAAGCCTAACCATGGCTCCTCTGTCTGAAAGGCTCCAATGAGAAGAAACCATGTCCTTCTTGGCATCAACCTCTGTCTGCTGAGACGTTTCTGGTACAACTGGATATAATTCAGTCACAAAAGGAAGGATAAGTCCTGCCATTTGTGGCAGCATGGATGACTGTGAAGACCATGTTAAGTGAAATAAGCCAGGCACAGAAAAACTAATTCCACGTAACCTCACTGAGATGTGGAATCTAGAAACGCTGATATCATCCACTGAGGGCGAGAGTGTAGGGCAGTCAGAGAACTTGGGAAGGGCTCAAGGGAGGAACAAGCTCGGCTGCTCTGTAAGTTGTCAACTTCAAAGTGACTACAGAAAGTGGATTTTAAATGTTCTCACCACAAAGAAATGTTAAATATTTAAGATGTAGATATAATGGTTACCCTGATTTGATCACTGCACAATGTGTATATTCATGTAAACAAAACTTTGAACTTAGCAAATATGAACAATTTTAATGCTGATGAAATGTCAAACAAATCAACTAAAAACGAATGTGAAAATTTGTTATCAGCTGCCACACTACCATTGGCTG
>CABHPH010107305.1:0-12820 GCA_902168325.1 Peromyscus nudipes | reverse complement strand
CGTGTCTCACGTCAACAGAATTCTAAGTTATCAAAACATTTAAATGCATTTTCTCTAGGTCTATGAAGTGTCTGAAGACAACCTATCCATCTGATACACATTTCTTTATATCTGGAAAACTTGACTACATGACTGATTATTATAAGCATGAATGACTATAAACCCGTAGTTCTTAACAACCTAAATATCTTAAGGACTAAGGCTTTACATTATAAAAGTAAACATTCTGCAAACAGATGTACATTATAAGGACAATGGCCTCCAAATTGTGACAATATACAAAATATCTTAATCAGAGGTAGAACTACAAAGTGCAATGTGACAATTTCCTCAATTTTCAAAATATCCTAAACAGAGGTAAAACATGCATACAGTATGACAAATACAATTTTACATTTGTATCAATATATAAAATATTTCAAATAGGAGTAAAAGTATGTGTACATAACAACAAATATAGTTCTGTATTTGTATCAATATACAAATTATCTTAAATAGGAATATAAAAATAGTTTACATTTGTATCAATATACAAGAATCCATAACAGTGCATATTATCTAAGGCTGATATTTTACTAGTTTACTAGTAGGTACAATAATCTACCTTAATATCCTATACCTATCCATTCCCCTTTTTCTTTTCTTAAGGAGAATACTGAGTCTAATATTTTCTTCCACCCCCAACCCTATAACCATCATCCATAACCCTGAGAAACATGAAACACTTGGGAGAAAGGGTGTTGTTTTCTTAGAATTGCTTCCTCCTGTTTAGGGGGTGATGGTATCTCTGTGGGGTCCTGTAAGAAAGCTCAGTTAGGTCTCAATTAGACTAACTGTAGATTCTGCAGACAGTCTCAGAGTGATGAGTAAGGTTGTCTGAGATTCTGTCTAGAAGTCTGGTATGATGGACCATCTCATCTTGGAACTGTCCTGGAGAGTTTTCAGTCCAAGATTGATCGAGTAATGTTCATGAGTACCACGGCATCATTCTGGACTGGGTAGAGTCATTGTTGTGGGGCCCCAGCTTCCTTCTGGAGACTTAAGAGATTGCTATTGGAAAGACTTAGATTTTATTATGGAAAACTTGAACATTTTTAATATCGAAATGGAAAGTTTGGAACTGAGTTCTGCTCATACTCTGGAGTTCTCTGTACTGGGCACACTAAGAACTTTGCTGGCATCTGCCCTGCCTTGTGGGTGTAAAATAAACCACTGTGGTAAGGTTGACTCAGGAAGGATGTGTCTGGCTTGGTTGGAGGCAGGTGGGCCTTCCTGATGTTCCAATTTTGCAGGGAGAGGCAACACTTGCTGAGAGTGTGAAATGGGCTCTTCTGACCCTTTTGGGTAAGGCGCAGGTCATGGAGGTAGGGAAGAGGGCGTTCAATGCCTGCTTCGCTTCTGTCTTTGAGTCAGTCCAAGGCTGGATGAGGAACATTTTTCAGCTACTGTAGACACTAAGTTAGGGAGGGCTCTGTATTAGCCAGAGTCCTCTAAGGGAACAGAACTGATAGAATGAAAATGTATTAAGAGGAAATTTATCAGAATAGCTTACAGTCTGTAGTACGATTAGTCCAACCATGGTTGTCTCTGAAAGGAAAAGTCAAGAATTCAACAGTTGTTTAGGCCAAAAGTCTGTATGTTTCAGCGGTCCTAATGTAGAGCTGTAGTTCTGGAGGATTCCTAAAGCTGCTGATCTTCAGTCTATATTGGAATCCCCAAAAAAGTGGATTCTGGTACCAGCAAAGGAGTGCTCCAGCTGAAGGACAGATACCTTTCCCAGCGAGAGTGAGAGCAAGCAGGCAAAAAGCAAAAGCTTCCTTCCTCTGTGTCATTTTACATGGGCTGCCACCAGAAGGTGGCCCAGGGTTAGGGTGAATTTTTCCACCTGCAAGGATCTGATTACGAAAATCCCTCACAGATGTGCCCATCAGCTTGGTTTAGTTGATTCCAGGAGTAGTCAAGTTGACAACCCGAATTAGCCAGTTAGGCTCCATATCACTCCATGGATGCTGTTGAATGCATTCCCACCATGGAGTGGGTTATTGTTTTTTTTTTTTTTCCCGAGACAGGATTTCTCTGTGTAGCTTTGCGCCTTTCCTGGAGCTCACTTGGTAGCCCAGGCTGGCCTCAAACTCACAGAGATCTGCCTGCCTCTGCCTCCCGAGTGCTGGGATTAAAGGCGTGCGCCACCAACGCCCGGCGAGCCATGATCTTAATTCTGAAATCTCAGCAGGTTTGAGGGCTTGAGCTCCTCTGTGTGGCTGTTTTGTGTTTTCCACAGTTCACCACCATAAAATTATTTTTGTTGCTACTCCAAAACTGTAATTTTGCTACTGTTATGAATTGTAATGCAAATATCTGATAGGCAGATGGTCTTATGTAACCCCTGTGAAACAGATTGAGAACCATTGCATCAAGACAAGTTCAGGGATCCAGGGCTGTTCTAGGCTGATGAGAGGAAGGTTTTCTTTACTAAGTCCTGGGCAGGTAGGCAGGCAGGAAGGGTAGCTAGTTCCATTGTCATTTGAACTCTGGGCTGGCTTATCAGCCAATCACAGTTAGAAAAAGCCTAAGACCCCACAAGTGCCACGCACCAGTACTGTAGGGCTGTGTCACCCATATCAATACAGCCCTCCATGGTCTTTCTAGAACTGGCCTGACCACATGGCTGTTAGCAGGGATGGCCAAGGGACATGACTGTGAGCTCTAGACCAGGGAGCTGTCTGTTGTTATCTTCCTAATAAGGACATAGTCAGGTGACTGCTAAGGCCACCATTCTGTAACTGTATAGTATCTGTGCCATGTTTATTGTGGCATCCAATCAAAGACACTACCAACATCCAAATATTGTCCTCCTTGGGGACATTTCTATAAGTTCTGCATGGCATCAGTGACCCTTTTCTCCTACCTCAGACCTGAAAGACCAGGCATTATAAAAGGAAGCAAGTTTGGTGCTGATCTATGTGTCTGGTCACCAGCACAGAGGGTCTGGGGTAGTGGCCTAGCCTGACACTGGAGTCCGGATAATGAGGGCCATCATGTTACTCATCTTTTCTCAACAGAATCCTGTCTCCAGGGAGGGCCGTGGTTTCAGGTTCTTGCCATGAGCAAAACCATAGGAAATCCTAAGGCAGGGTGATGTTGGAAGACCGCTGCGACGTGGATCGATTTGGCTTGTTGTCAGGGCAGCTCAGGAACCTTTGGAGAAAGTGGTCTGTTTGATCCCAATAACTAACCTTGGAGTTCTGTTACAGGACGGGGAACTGAATCCCTCCCCAGGGATATGAGCAGCCAGACCTCTGCCTGCTACTGGGTGCCTGCAGATAGCTAACCTGATCCCTGCTCTTCCTGGAACACAGACAGGAGAGGCAGGGAATTGGGGAGTAACTTCCTTGTCTTTGCAGAGCCTGGAGTCTGCAGGCTGCCTGAAGTGTATGGGTTAGGAACACCACCTTGATGACTCCTCTGCCGAACAAAAGTTTCAAATGCGTGCTGTACTAGTAACCCCTCAAGCTATCTTCCAATTAAAAAAAAAATGCTACTAGGTTAGCCTGTTGTCCAAACAGGGAGACTTTCCCCATTCACAAGTCTAGGCTACCTACACAATAGAAAACAAATAGATGATGGGTTGCTTTTGGCTAAAATCTCATTAGCCTAGTAGAGTTTGGGAGCCTGGGGCTGACTCTAGATGAGTGTTTTTTCACTGTCCTGCTGAGGATGCTAGTGCCTAGGGCTTGCTTCCAGTGCTATACTGGGGATCCACAAGCTCTGGCCTTGCTCCTCATCCTAGGGCTCCCTTCCATCCCTGTGCAAACCTGTAGAGGTCCCTCTGATTGTGAGCGTTTTGGTGGAGTTGAGACCGACACAGAGAAAGGGGCTCTAGGGAGAAGCCTCTGGGCCAATGGGAGTCAGGTTTTCCTCTCTAAGTAAAGGTGGGCAGGCAGGAAGGGTAGCTCTGTTATCTCTCAGGCTCTGGGATAGTTTATCAACTAATCACATTTGGAAAAACAAACAAACAAACAAACAAAAAACCCCAAGACTCTGAAAGTGCCATGCACCAGTGGGTCAGGGCTGTATGATACATATCAATGCAACTCTTGATGGTCTTCCTAGGATCAGCTTGGCTGCATGCAAATGGCTGAGGGACAGATGTGAGGTGCAGCTCAGGGAGAGGTTTGTCTCCTGTAACTGTTTCTTAAAATCCCATTTAAAAAAATATCAGTTTTAAAGTTCTACTAATCAAAGTGTGACAGGATTGACTAGATCTTTCAGTTTAACTTGTTCAGCCAGATCTTCTTTATGGTGTTGGTGATTTGAACTCCTAATGGTTCAAGGCTGCACACAGGAGAAAAGGGGCTTACCTTCCAGACACTGAGTTTTTGCTTTCCCAGGAAGCAGCTGCTCAGTTGCTCTGATGCTCTCTGAGCTCCTGTTTCCAGACCATCTCTTGCCAACACTGCTTTGCCAGGACCTGGCCCCTCTGCTGGTTCTGATCTGGCTGAGGCAGGTCCCAGGGGTCAGGGCTCTTGAACACCAGACACTTTGCCTCTTCTGGAGCCAGCATTCCTGGGATAGGAGAATCAGGAACCTGGCTGTGAATTCTTTAGGAAATTCTGTCTTTTGAGGTTGGCTTGGCTTGTCCTTGCCACTAGAAGGTCTTTTACTTATTTCAGAATTTGATGAGAAAGAACCTAGTATATGATCTTTTCTGTAGTCTTAGAAAAGACATGTTTCCATGGCTCTAAAGTGTAGCTAATGTGCTGTAATCTATAAAGAAGAAGACCATGTATTTGTCTATTTCAAATACACCAATATCAGGCCAACTGTGTGCTAATTTCTATGAACTTGCATTATGACGGCAGGTTGACAATAAAATTCTCCACTTGAGAGATGACCTTTTGGAGGAATATTCAAATCTGGTGAAGTGATTCACAACTGCTGGATGTTTGTGAAGATTTTCTGGGGTTTCACATTTCTTGACATTTTGTTCCAGTTGTGAGGTACACACTTTAGTCATTCAGTTTACCTAATAAATTCAATCAGAAGAATTAAGGACTAAGAATGCAAAATTGGATGTAACAATATCTACATTTTAACAAGTGCCAAGAACAAATATTTGTCGAGTGAGTGAACAAGACACACCTGGGGAGGCCGCCTGAGTCACACAACACAGTTCTGATACCTTTCACTCACTGATGCTTGCAGCTAGAGATCGGGTTTTAAGTGGCACAGCTGGGTGTGGTGCTGCATGCCTGTAATCCCAGCACGTGGGAGGCAGATGCTGGAAGATCAGAGTTCAAGGCCAACCTTGGCTACAGAGCAAGTCTGAGACTAATTGAAGGTACAAGTGACAATGCTTCAAAGAGAGCGAGAGGGGTGTGAGGTAGAAAGAGTAGGGGGAAAGAAAAATAGAGAAGAGAGAGAGACGAGAAAAGAAGTGAAGAAGACATGGGAGAAGAGGAAGAAAAGAAAAAGCTAAAGAAGAGAGGTGCTTGGGCCGGACACACGTGTCTGCCTGGTGCTGTACCCTGGGGCTGTAGTGTGGGAATCTAATTATGCAGATCACTCTACTTAGGAAACCAGCCCTTCTGCCTTAAGTGGCCCTCAAAAGGCCTATAAGAGCCGCCATGCTTATTCTCAGATTCCAGGGCGTGCCCTGCAAAGAGTAGAAAACCTTGAGACCACACAATTCTCTTAACAGGAGTAAGGTGACCCACTCCATGTAATCTTTTCACCCACAGCAGAGAAGAAACTAGGTAAGACACAGGTCCAGAGAGGCTTAGCCTGCGGCCACTACACACACACACTCCTTCCACCGCAATATCCAAGGAAAAAATACCAGGAGCTTGTGTCTACTGGGTGAGGGAAGGAAGATTGACACCTATCGGCGAGATGTGTCCAGAAGAGCATCTGTGGGTAGGCTCAGGCCCTGGGACATTCAGGAGACCTGGTCATGCTGCTACTGTGCTCTGAGATGTGACAGCTCTGGCCTGGTCCTGGCACTGGTGTTGAACATGCAGACTGTACGTGAGAATAGCAGCTGGGAGGCCATGGCAACTTACTGATTAGACTAGTAGGAAACAAGCGGGCGAGGCCCCGGCTAGGGCTACAGTTTCTTCTTTCTGCCGTCTCTGGCTGTTCTTAGCAGGGAGGGTATTGGTGACTGAAGGTCCCTGACTGTGGATCTGAAATGAGGTCCATGATACCCACAATGCTTCTGTCTGAGTCCCCGCATTCCTATCTCCACCCATCCCATCCTAGATTTAGTTCTTGTCCCCTTGGGTTGTGAAATCTCACTTCTGATCATCTGAATGGGTGTTGTGTGCTACCAATTGATCTTCCGTGCTTGGAATAGTCCTGCCTCTGGGTCATGGGGGGACAGACAGGAGGAGGGTAAGAACCCTACTAGACATGGAGAGCAAGCCAGAGTGAAATTACTGCACATTTGTTTCCTATGGGCAAAGCCTCTCCATTCCTTCATTTTTAAGCTCTGTAATTAAGTCCTTGTAACTCTTTGATCAGCAATAATAGCTGTTTACAACTGGCGAGGTGTGGCTGTGCTGAGTGGCTGAGTGGGTGGCTCCTACCACATGCTAGTGCCGCTGTACCACAGTACGAGACAGACATGGGAACTCTCCTGCCTTTGCCCATTTCTCCACAGCTTCCCTTGGGCATTGCTCTTCCATCGACCTCCAGTTCTTGAGCAGAGCAAGAGTGAGTGAGCTAGGTAGAATATGACCTGTGACCTTCTTGCTGGAGACAATGTCACACTGCCTATGGAAAAGAGGAGGTTAAGAGTCTGAAGGACATCCGCCTGTCTGGTCCTGTGCTCCTTCAAGTGGACTTAAGAGCCATTATTCACACATAGGGTATCAGCGTGCTGCTGCTCTGGAAGGCTCATGGTCAGGGTTTCCTCTAGAATCTGCTGGCTGCTGAAACAATTTGGCCCAAAGATGTTTAGCCAGGGTTTGTTTCCCTTACTCTCTACTGACTCTGATACTGTCCTCCATCTTCACAACTTCCCATCATTCCAGAATCCTTGTGGGTCCAGTGGCTAGTTCTGGCTTCTGGCTAGTGGCCTCAGGGGATGGGGGCATCTTCGGCAGGGATCATACAGATAGTACAATGCCTTTGGAAATTGAAAGTCGTCTCATCAACCTTCCAGTCACTTTCAGAGGTTATTTCTGCTTTCAGAAAATGATTCGGATACAATGGTACATATTTGTAACCCAAGCACTCTGGAGGCTGAGGCAGGAGGGTCACAAGTTGTAAACTAGCTTGGGTGTCTCATCTAAAAAGACAAAACAAAACAAAACCAATAAAAAAAGAAAGAAAAACCCTCCAATCCAATAATAACAGGGTGATGGACGGGTCAGCATCGGCTATGGAGAGTTCAGGTGAGGTACATGGGGCAGGTAGGTAGCCTTCAGTTTCCTGCCTCTAATTATAACATTGGTTTCAGGGAAGGGTAGTTAGGACCCCTGTGAAGCTCAGTGTGGGGGAGCTGTCTCCAGGTCCAGTGGGAGTTCTCCACAGTGTAGGAAGCAGTGCTCATGGAGACCAGGGATTCAATGGCTACAGAACAGAGTTTGTTTTTCTTCAGTGATGCTCACTGCCAAGTTCCCAGTCACCACTGGGCCATCTTTCTACAGCCTTGGGCCAGTTTGCTTCAGTAGCTGGCAGTCGGTCTGGAGACCCCCCCCCCCCCCAGCATGCCCCTGTATTAGCCACGTTTCTGTTGCTGTGACAGAACACTGTGACCAAGGCAGCTTAAGGAAGAGAGTTTATTTTGGTTGATGGATCCAGAAGGATAAGAAGGGTCCACACCAGCGGAGTGTTGGCATGGCAACAGGTGGCAGGCGTGGCCACAGAAGCAGGAAACTGAGAGTTCACCCCTTGAACCTAAGTAGGAAGCAGAGAGAACAAACTAGAAAGGGCGAGGAGTCTTTAAACTTTCAAAGTCCGCCTCCTGTGACACACTTCATCCAACAAGGCCGTACTTCCTAACCACCCCCCAAACAGTGCTAACTGGAGAGCAAGTGTCCAAACATCCGGAGTCTACAGGGGACACTCTCATGCAAACAACTGCAGTCCCTCCATGGCCTCCTGGGGCAGCACGCACAGCGCCTGTGTGAGAATGAAGGCCCTAAGTCCTTATAAAGGCAGCTCTCAGGTGGTTTTCATTCCTCTTTCCTCCCTAAAGCTCCTGTGGTTGCCTACCATTGGGACGATGGCTCCATTTCTGGTGGTTTTTCTCTACTGTGAGACGCTGTTGGCTACCTTCCAGAAATGGACATGAAGACTGAGGGGTATACTGAGGACAGCCTCCAAATCTAATGTTTTGCTTAGGCATTGGCTATACTGGTCAGGCTACTCTGCCCTGGTCAGCTCTGTCCCAAGGAGGTTGGGTGTTCTCATATAATGCCTGCATGTACCACCAGGTTTTCTTTAAGAATGAGTAGTTTGGCCTGGCTCTCAGTGACCCAGCCCTTAGGGGTGTCCTTCCATCCCAGCCCTTGGTTAAATTATGTTCATGTGTCCTAGCCAGCTCAGAAACACCAGAGTGGAGTGTTTCTAGTTAGTGAGAAAAGCAATTCACTGGGTAAGAGACAGCAACTGGTAGGGTACCTTCAGCAAGACCTGATCAGTAATACCTCTTCCTCCTTTCTCCTCCTTGGCAATTACTATGTTCTCAGGAGAAAGAGATGCTTGTTCTTGAAAAAGTGAAACAGTACAAAGAAGAAAACAACTCACAGAAGTAACTTTTATTGACATTTCACTGTGCATAGCACAGGAGGCTCATGCTGTCTCGTGCTCCCAGTGCCTGTCTGTCTGTCACAGGTGTTCTGACATGTCCCCTTCCTTGTTTCTTGCTCCTGTCAGGCCCAGGGGCTGCTTCCCACTGCTTTGTGTTGCTAGTTTAGCCATTAGGCCCATCCCTGGGCTGTGGATTTCTCTGTGTTCTTCTCTGGGCTCCATCCCAGAGTTCCGACTGTGCCTTCTGCCCTGCGTGTCTTCAGAGACACCACGGTAGTCTCTGAAAGTCTCCATCTCTGAGCACCCACATCTATTCTATGGCTCACCGACTGCCTACTCCTTCACTTGCACAACTTGTACTCCAAAGCTAAAATTGTCCAAATCAAACTCCTAATCACCACCTCTCCAAATGTGCTTCTCCTGTGAATTGTCACCATGCACAACAGTCCATAAACACCCTCTGCTTAGTTAAGGGGATCTCTTCTGAAACACTCAAGAATGTGGGCTGTTTGCTTGTTTGTTTGCTTGTTTGTTTTATGAAGGGTCTTAGAATTTTCTAACATGGTCTGAGGGACATCAATCATTGACCTTCAATTCAAGGTCAAAGTGAGAAATGATCACAGTCATCAACTAGAGATGAACTAGCATGTGTGTCATGGGCTACACTCCCTAGTGGACAGACAGACAGGACTATTTGAAGCTGTCCAGGATAAATGAGGGCAAAGATCCCTAGGAGCCTACCAAACAGCTGTTGGTTCCCAAAAAGAGGACCAATGAAGACTCAGACATGTTGTCATGGCTACTTCCTGGAGGCTCAGAGCTGATGCAGTCCCATCCCCTTTCAGGGGGTGCAGCCCAGGACTTGAGGGCAGGAAGCTCTGCCCTGTTTAAAGGAAGGTTCTGGAATCTAGATGTGAAGAAGATTCACTGGCACATCTGATACTTAGGTATCAAAGTCTCTAGGGATGCACTGTAAGATTGCTGGGTAGAGCAGTGACTTAGCATGTGCCACAATAGTGAGAGGGCCGTGCCCTTGAAGTCCTTACGTGAACATCCAGACTTCAAAACTTCAGGGTATGGTTCTGTTCAGGGATGGGGTCATTGTGGGCCAATTATTCCAGATAAGGTCACTGGGGTGATCTTAATCCAACACAGCCGGCGTCTGTAGAGATTGCGAGATTGGAACAGACACCCAGGAAGAGGGTGTGAAAAGGTGGAGAAGGTGTCTGCAGCCCATGGAGAACAGCCGAGCAGAGCCTGACCTGTACTGAGACAGCACTGGGGCCCCGAGTCTCAGGTTCCACCCCAGAACTAGAATGGTGGAATGGTCTTTATCTTGTGGGACACCTGGTCTGTGGTGTTTTACAGCATCTCAGAAACCAACATAGCACCTCACAGAAGCCTAGCTAACAGCTGTCTCCTTACAAGGCTGTCAATATCTAATTATTATCTTTCAAAGGCTTCACAGTTCTTTGGGTGTAAAGGTTTTATGACTACATAAACAACATGTCTGCAGCCCTTTGTCTGGCCTCTTTGCAGGTGGGCACCCACAATTTCAGTATAGGCTTCTCTTATGTTCAACTATTTAGAAATGGGGTCATCGCTGACTAATAACTATAGATAAGATATTGAGGTAGAGTAGCCCAGTGTCTTGATAGGGTTTCTGTTGTGGCAATGAAACATCATGACTGAAAAACAGGCTTGGGAGGAAAGGGTTCATTTGTCTTACACGTCCATATTTGTTCATCATCAAAGGAAGTCAGGACAGGAACTCAAACAGGGCAGGAACCTGAAGACAGGAGCTGATGCAGAAGCCATGGAGGGGTGCTGCTCCCCATGGCTTGCTCAGATTACTTTCTTATAGAACCCAGAACCACCAGCCCAGGGATGGCACCACCCACTATGGGCTGGCCTCTTCCCCATCAAACACTAATTAAGAAGATGCCCCACAGGCTTGCCTACAGCCAGATCTAATGGAGGCATTTCCTTTGTTTGTTTTTAAAATTGCATTTTATTTATTTATTTACTTACTTACTTATTTACTTATTTTGTGTGTGCACATGTGTATGCCACAATGTGCCTGTGGAGGTCACAGGGTCTCAGGATATCTAGATATCTGTTCTGTCCTTCTACTTTGTAGGTCCTGGAGATAGAACTCAGGTCATCTGGCTTGGCAGCAGGCATATTTACCCACTGGGCCATCTCACTAGCTAGAGGCATTCTCTTAATTGAGGTTCCCTCCTCTCAGATGACTTTAGCCTGTGTCAAGTTGACATAAAACTGTCCAGCCCATCCAGTGAGTCTGGCCTCCTTACATCTGGGGGAGATTAGGACAGACATATAAGAAGGTAATGTTTTCATCTCCAACAGCAGAGGTGAGTGAGTGAGCTCAGAGAACCGGGTCAAGACAGTGTAGGTACCAGAGGCTGCCCAGGGCTGGCAGCTAAAAGTTAGCAGCTGACTGAAGCCAGCAGGCAGCAGGTCAGAGTGATGGGCGGCCTTTCTTGCAGTTTGAGTTGGCTCAGCATTTTCTTTCCCAGGTGGAGTACTGGAAAGCCAAGGCAGAAGGTGGAGAGGCGAGTAGGAATAGATTATGCCCAGGATTCTAAACTACACGCAGAATTACGACATTGGCTCCAGGTGCCCTGCTCACCTAGTTCCTGTCTCTGGGAGTGTTTATTTCTATAGACTGATCTTGGCTGTGACCTCTCCAATGACCCGATGCTGACCATTTCTTTCTAGTCTCTAGGAAGTACTTGTGGTGTGGATTGCTATACAGCAGTAATCCATCTGTGCACTTGCAAAGGTCTCTTTAAATATTCATGTTAACTGTGACCTCCTCTGGCTCCTTAGGTCAGGAACATAAACAAGCCAGGGGAGGGGCTCTGAGCTGAGTCCTGGCTGGTCCCTAAGAACCTGCCTCTTGCATTAATCAGTCCCTATTTCTTACCTCTGGTAGCAAAGGAAAAGGAACATATCCAACCAAGGGACATGGTGACTGCTGTGGGAGAGCAGACCCAGCCAGGGAGAGAGCCAGAATCTTTGCATCTCTCATGGGAAGAAAGGATGGTGTGCACTAGCCAGCTTCTGTCTTATGGGTAGACCTAGGAATATGCAGGTTTGGGTGAATTATTTGGGATATTAAAAACTAGTCCCATCCTGTTGTGCTGGAAAGAAGTCATTCCTGGAAGAGGGAAACAGAAACTATGGACAAACCTGATTCCCATATGACAACAGTTTGAAGGAAGGGCATCCTGTCCTCAGGGCTGCTTTAAAGCTGTGATGGGTTTCATGGTCTCTCTCTCTTCTGAGCTGGGCAGGTACCCTGTGCCATCTTCTCCTTTAGCTGTGATAAGCCCTCATGGCTTCTCCCTTCCCAGCTGTGCCTTGCTCACATAGTGGGATTTCCCTGCTGGAGGTAGATCAGCCTTGTGTCTCCGAGAGCCACTTACTGAGGCTTTGAGAGGATGGCCTAGGAATGGCTGAGACAGACAAACCACTGTCTCTCGTGTTATTTCTAGGAGTAAGAACAGACTCTCAGCTACTTGAACTTGTATTAACACCATTTCCCTGTGACAGCAGTATGTCTATGAGGGGGGTGGGGTATCAGAAGACGGCCTGGGGCCATTTAGTGCCTTGCTGTGTAACACGGTCACCAAGGCAACAAGAGAATGACATATTTCCTGATGTTCTTAATTAGTGAGCCCCGCATCTCTGTGTGTGTTTCCCATCCATTCACACGAGATAGCGAGCGATAATTTGATGTTCTTGAGACACGGTTTCATATATGCCAGGCTATGTATCCAGGTATGACCTTAGATTTCAAATCCTCCGGCCTCTCTCTGCTTCTGGAGTGCTAGGGTTACAGGTGTGTGCCCCCACTTCCAGTTTATGTGGTGCTGGGGTTTGAACCCAGGGCTTCACACATTCGAGACAAACACTCTACCAATTGAACTACGTTCCCCAAACCTGTAATTTGTTGTTGTATATGTTATTCTGTGACATTAACTCATTCTCACACTCTCCCTTCTGAAGACAGCTTGATCTTGTTGTGGGGCCCTCC
>CABHPH010107298.1:0-21644 GCA_902168325.1 Peromyscus nudipes | reverse complement strand
ACAGCATTGTCAACAAATGGTCCTTGGCAAACTGGATGTCTGCGTGTAGAAGAATGCAGATAGATCTGTATTTATTACCTTGAACAAAACTTAACTCCAAGTGGATCAAAGACCTCAACATAAGGTCAGATTCACTGAACCTGATAGAAGGGAAAGTGGGGAATAGCCTTGAATGCATTGGCACAGGAGAAGACTTTCTGTATAGAACATCATTAGCACAGGCACTAAGACCAACAATGAATGGGACCTCATGAAACTGAGAAGCTTCTGCATGGGAAAGGACACCATCATTGTTTAAACTGGCAGACCATAGAGTGGGAAAATATCTTTACCAATTATCTATCTGAGTGTTAGTATCTAGAATATGTGAAGAACTAAAGAAACAGCATTATGAAACCAAATAACCCAGTTTAAAAATGGTGTCTATAACTAAGCAGAGAGTTCTCAAAAGATGAAAACTGGGAAATACAGATTAAAACTAATTTGAGATTTCATCTTATAGCCAACACCAGGCAAAACGTAAGAGCTAACCAGTGGACCCAAGGAATTCTAATGAATAGTGAAACAGTCAATGTTTCAAGCTCCTAAGTTCTGGAATGTTTCATTATGCAATGTGCTAGTCAGGATTCTCTAGAGAAATGTAACAAATAAATAAATAAATAAATTATATATATATATGTATATGATTTATTAGAGTGACTTACAGGCTGTGGTCCAGCTAGTCTATCAAGGGGCCATCTACCAATGGAAAGTCCAGGAATCCAGCAGTTGCTCAGTCCGTGAGTCTTAATGTCTCAGCTGGTCTTCAGTTTTGTCAGAATCCCGAAGATCTAGGCTCCAGTACCGGTGAGGAAATGGACTTGGCAGTGAGAGAGAAAAGCAAGCAGACAAAGAGCAAACGCTGCTTCCTTCTTCCATGCGCTGTATACAGGCTGTGCCGAGAAAGTGTGGCCCGGATGAAAGGTGGATCTTCTCACCTCCAAGGATCCAGAATAAAGGTGGATCTTCCCACTTCAAGTGACTTAATTAAGAAAAATCCCCACTGGGCGGTGATAGCAGAGGTCTCTAACCCTGCACTCTGGAGGCAGAGGTAGGTGGATCTCTGAGTTCAAGGCCAGCCTGGTCTACAGAGCAAATTCCAGAATAGTCAGTACTACACCGAGAAACCTTGCCTAAATCCCCCCCAGCCCCGACTCCCCCCCCCCCCCAGGGCCAAAAAAAAAAAAAAAAAAAAAAAAAAACCTCCTCACAGGTGTACCTAATCACTTGGGTTTTAGTTAATTCCAGATGTAGTAAAGTTGACAACCAAGAATAGTCATCACATACAGTGACAAATATCTGAAACAAGAGGTTAGAAGATAGGCCAAGGTCACCCAACTTCCAAGTGGGAGAGCCAGGACTTGAGGCCAAGACTTTCCAAATACATTGCCCCTCCCCTGAAGAGCTACGTGACCAGGTTGTAAGTTTTTGAAGATACAAACATTAGCAGGAGTGTAAATGATAGGATCTGAGTGCTGAGCATAAGGAACGCCATAGCCTACAGATAAGCTCCTAGGACAGAGGAGAAAGATAATTATCAACCCAACTAAGAACCCTGCTTCCTACAAAGGTGACCTCCCTGGGAGATATGTAGATGCAATAGTGTCACAAACATTGTGGGAGTAACCAACCACTTTCTGATTGTATTTGAGGCCCACTCAATGACATGAACCCATGCCTGACACTGCTAAAGTGACCGAGAACCTGAGAGTAGATAGGGCATGGACCTAGGGGAAAACCAAATACTACTGTTCTCATGAATAAGCATCACAATCAAATGACTCCTAATGACGCTCTGCTATACCCATACATCAGTACCTTGCTCATCCATCAGCAAAGAAATTTTCTCATGCAGTAGATGAGAACTAGCACGGAGACCCACAACTGGGCAAAGGGCAGAGAGTGAGAGACTTTGAAGTTCTCAATTATAAATGGGATGTCTCCATCAAACCCCTCTCCTTGGGACTCAGGGAGCTGTGAAGAAGAGGAGGCAGAAAGATCGTAAGAGCCAGAGGTGATAAATGACTCCAAGGAAACAGTGTCTTCTAGACACAAAGTGACTGATGCACATATGGACTCACAGAGACCGTGGCAGCATGCACAGTACCTGCACAGGTTCAAACTAGATGGCTGGGGTGTTGATGCTGAAGCTATCTGTAATGAATACCCACAGGCAGTGGGACATTTTGTTCTCTCCAATGGAGTTTTACTGGGTATATTAACCACATAGTTCATGGCAGGCCACATACTCAGGAATAGTTGGCCGACACAAAAATGAACTCAGTGGTATTTGTCTCATTTTGCTTTGTTTGGACAATTTTTTTGTCTTGTTGATCTTATGTTTGTATATTTTGGTTTCTGTTTTTGTGTTTTCATGAGATTTGTGATTGTGGTTTGTGCCTTTTGTTTGTTTTTTAAAGAGAGAGAAAGGGTGTGGAGTTGGGTGGGTAGGGAGGTGGAGAGGAGCTGGGAAGAGTTTGGGGAGGGGAAAAGCGTCATCAGAATATATGGTATGAGAATTATTTTCAACTAAAGTTAAAAACAAATAAAAGAACAAGCAAAAATAATAAAAAGAAGTCTTACTTTCAAATGCAATAATTTGTGGAATTTGGGCTTCAACATAAAAATTTGAGAGCAAGTATGCTTTATTAGTACTCTATTACCCATTATATATTGTCATGTGTATTCATAAATGTGTTTATATATATGCAAATGCAAATATTTTCTAACATTGGCATTTTGTTATTAATATCGTCTGTCATATATAATGTTTCAGTTTTGCTCTTATTACAGCCTTTTTAAATTGACTTGTTTAATAAGCTGTACAAGATTACAAACCTATCATTTTATTATCATTATTGTTATATAATTGTTAAAGGAATATTAAGTAGGCTTAATCGATGAATTGTGAAGTGAAACAGATAATGAGGTCCAGTGACCCATGAGCTATTGACAGGAGTTTTAGGTTTAGGTTTAGGTTTAAGTAGAGAAAGGACTGGAACAAAGGGCAAGAGTATGTCAAGCTGCCATTGTCTCAGGTCTGGCTTTTCAAGTGGCCCAATAAGATATTGTTATAAGCCAGAGATAGTGATGTACAACTTTAATTCCAGCACTCAGGAGGCAGAGGCAGGTGGATTTCAATGAGTTTGAAGGTCAACCTGGTCTATATAGTGAGACCCTGTGTAAAAAAATAAAAATAAAAAATGTTATAGCTTTCATTGCTTGGGACAGTCTGGATCCTGAATGATGGTGTCCTCAGAGTATATATTCTCACCATTCTAGATAATTGTCCTCATTTCACGGTGGAGAGGTCTGTTCTTAGCATTTTACTGTCCCTGGCGTCCAGGGTGACTGCAGGGTTAGGACTTTATCTCTGCGCCTTCAGCCTTGAAGGGGAACGAGGAGGTCAACTGAACAGTCACTCCTTGAGTGATTATCACGCCTATGCAGAACAAGCAGGAGTCTGGTCCAAAGCAAAGGAAACAGACAGAAAATGAACTGAGAAAAACAAGAAATGAGAAAGGGACGGTGGGTGGTGCAAGTGAAAAGCGACCCACGTTAAAGCTGGAAGAAGCAGCATTATAAAGTGGAACACGGCATGGAGACACAGCCAGGAAGCATCCAACGAAACGAGTTGCATGCAGGTCCTCTTTTGTTCTGCATAGCTCCACAAGTGGGGGCTATGAAGAAAACGTTTAGAATTTTCTTGCCTCTGCTTCAGCGGAGGAATTTTGACAATGGTATGAATTATACTGGAAGGAATTTAGTTCCGGTCTGCATATGTGAGAACCATTCCTGTGGAAGGGCTGGTACAGGCGACTCCATTTTTATTTTGGCTTTGAAACGGGTTCTTGCCATGTAGCAGAGGATAGCCCCAATTCACAGTCCCTCTGTTTCAGCCTCCCAAGTGGTCAGACCACTTGCAGGGCCACCACACCCAAGCATCACTTACTTCATTTTGACAGTTCCTGCCTGTCTCTTTCCCTGAAGACGTTACTGACCGGCCTTCTTGTTTTAGGGTTTTGTCAGCCCCTCCCTGCAGAGTTGAGATCTGTCCTCTGCTGCTGCTCTGGTCTGATCCCAGGTGGCCGGGGGTGGGTGGGGGTGGGGGGTGGGGGGTAGTGGGAGGGAGTGGTAGTGGGTGGGCAGAAAATAAGGAATCAATGCCAAACTCACTGATTAAGAGACCCATTATTGATTCTTTGATATTGTTGTCCAGTGTTCTTTGTACAGGCTGGAAGGAGATACATTTAAAGTAATGCCTCAGTTTGTTTACTGGTCATTACTTTATTAATATTTCCTACTCCTTAGACAGATTTTGGTTAGTTATATTTTCTTAGAAAAGCATTCTTTTTTCTAGGTTTCAAATTTAGTGGTAAAAAGTTACATGTGGTGCTAGTTTTTTTTTAAGAATTTATTTTTATTGTATATGCATTGGCTTTTGCCTGCATGTATGTCTGTGTGAAGGTGCTGGATTCCCTGGAACAGGAGTTACAGACAGTTGTGAGCTGCCATGTGGGTGCTGGGGATTGAACTCAGGTCCTCTGGAAGAGCAGCCAGTGTTCTCAACCCCTGAGCCATTCCTCCAGCTCAGTGTTAGTTTTTAAAATTAGGCTTTACATCTATATTAATTTTTCATGCCTGATATTGCCTATTAAGCATTTTGTCTCTTTTTAAAATTAATTTTCTAGCCAATTTGTTTTTGTTTTTGTTTTTGGTTTCTGAATACAGTTTCTCTGTGTAACAGTTCTGCCTGTTCTGGAACTCAGAGGTTCACATGCCTCTGCCTCCGAAGTGCTGGGATTAAAGGTGTGTGCCATCTAGCCAAATATTTTTGAAGGTTTATTTTATTGTATATGTGTACTGTTTACAGTGTGGTCTACTTCCAAGGAGTTTCATTCCTTCACAAACTAAGAGATTTCTAGAAGTATGTTTTCATATTTTAGGAGTATAGATTTTTCTTTGATTTATTTGTTAATTTCTAACTTTATTGCATTCTGGTCAGTGAATGTGCATATAGGATAATAACTTTTTTATGTGTGGCTATTTTCTTTGGACACAAATGATCAATTTTAATGAGTCATATATACATGTATATATAATGTATATATATATTATATATAATGTTTGTGTGTGCTTCTACCATTGTTAGCCTTTGAGATAGGCTGTAATTTAGTAGTATTCAACAATGAAACTATTACTGTTTCGTTGATTCAACAGACTTTTTTTTATAGCATCCATTCATTCTAAGTATTTGAGGTACTGGGGACAAGATTAGCAGCAGACACGGTCCTGGCTGTGTGACTGTACAGCCTGGTCACTGATAGGATGAGGAATGAGAGTCCTATCAGTGAATCAGTGAGCTACAGAACAAACATGTTCTGTGAAGTGCGTACACAGAAGCTTGGTCCTGGGGAGATCCCCCTGCTGTTCGAACAGAGTCCAAAGAACAGAAGTTAAAAAAGAGCTGGGGAGAAGAGTGTCCAGGCATAACACCATGCTGTGGTCCCTGCAGACTACAAACAAGGTTCTCTGAGATCCTGGAACCAGTCTCCACAGCACCCACAACTGAGCAGCCGACCACACAGAGTTTTCGTTTTATTTTTTAAAAGGCAGGGAGCCAGTGAAATGGCCCAGTTGGTAAAGGTACTTGCCACCAAACTTGACAACCTGGGTTCAATCCCTGGAATTCACATGGTCAAAGGAGATAACCAGTTCCTGCAAGCAGTCCTCGAACTTCTGCATGTGTGAGTGTGTACGTATGTGCACACCCGCAATGAATGAATGAATGAATGAATGAATGAATGAATGAATGAATGAATGGGGAAGGATTACAGGTAATGGCCATGAGTTATGAATGATGATATAGTTAATTGTTTTTCTAGTTCTGTCATGGATTGGGGAGATTTGTTGGTGGATAAGTACACTAAAATGTATAGTGAAAATATAAGTCCATGTGAAGTTCAAATTTCTATTCTAACTGTATAGAAAGAAGCTCATTAAGATGGTTAACTTTTGTGGGCACTTTTTAATTTGCTTTTTTAAATAATAAAGTTTATTTTTATGTGGCAGTAAAATCAGAGAGTGGCAAGCTCCGGACAATGTGTGCATCTGCACACTCTGCAGCGGGAAGCAACTGAACATCCCTACATGGCTGGTCAGGAGACCCAGGGCAGACAAGCATTTCCTCAGAGCAAGGAATCGCTACACAGAAAATTGCCAATGTCTGCATCCATGAATTTACCCTGGGAGCAAAAGGAAAGCGAGAGGAAGATGAACCAAGAGGATTAGGAAAGGTCTAAAAAAACAAGTACTATATGATCACGTGTGTCTTCAAATGAAATTATGTATCTATGTGGGTGTGTGAACACGCAAAACAAAACAAAACAGAAGTAACTCAAAAAATAAATAAACAGTATAATAAACAGTGTTTTTTTTTTTTTTTAAGTCATTAGGAGTGTAGATGGGTTTCCAGGATTCTGTTTGTGGTTTGAAACAGTAACTTTTGAGAGGGACTCCATTTGTTCTTCTGTCCTGTGCTGTTCCCACTGGGTTCCCTTCCTTCTCTTCTCCCCCTCCCTTGACTGAAGTTAAATTGAATGTCTTAAGGAAAGAATCACCCAGAGTCACTGTCACTTAGCAACAGCCTAAGTGGCTTCTGTGTTATCTGAAGGCCAAGCCAATCTCCTCTGTGGTGGCCTACAAATCGCCCTGCATCCCTGAGCTGATTGCACTGGTGACAGATAAGCATTCGGTGAGGGACACTTTTTAAAGAAGCATTTCCTTGTGCCCTGGAGAGATGGCTTAGCAGTCAAGAGCAGCACTTCCTGCTTTACCAGAGTTCAGGTTCCAGAACCCACACCAGGCAGCTCACAACCGCTTGTCACTCCAGTTCCAGGGGATTTAACTTCCTCTCCTGGCCTCCTCAGACACTTCTGTATACATGCACACACCCCACTCACACATGATTTAAAAGAGAAACCATAAATCTTTACAAACAAATCACTACGTGTTCTAGTTCTGTGCTATTTGCTACAAATGTTCTCATTTAATCTTAACATAAACCTCACAACCTGTTTTCATGACTCACACATGTCTGTTGCCATGACGGACATTTGTTTGGAGAAGCATTGATGCCACTCAGTTGAATGCAAGTTGCCTCCTTTAGCATTGATCCGTCCAGTCTGATCGTCTCACACACATGCACAGCCTACTTCTGACTGTTATCGGGGTGGGCTTTGGACCTAATAGCACAGACAGTCCGATAGTTTGCAGAGTATCACAAGATGAAACATTATGCCCAAATACACTCTGGCTTCTAGGAATTTCATGTTGTAATATATACAAGACATCTGTTTATTGTAGAAACTGAAGGTGAAAGGTGAAAAGCTGGAGAGAACCTGCCAGGCCTGACAGAGTTGAGGGAAAATGTATGAAGGAGGCACTGTGTGGCACAGAAAAGGTACAGGGTATATGAGACAGGAAACTCATGGGGCAGAGAAATCAGACTCGGGGATAAGCTACCATGTGCCCTGTGAAAGCAGGGTCCCATGGATGATGGATAATTGGGGATTGAGCCACAGCTCCAGCTCTGAGGCCCTTATGCAGCCCCTGAAGGCTCTGCTCAGATGGTCCCTACTATCAGCTCAAGAAAGATGTGTCTCTCTATCTCAGGCCTTACCAGAACCTGGTTATCTCAGTGCATCTGCAAGAATGTCTGTTTTATGGGACCTGGGAGGCTCAGCACCCCGTGTGCAGATGGAGAAGAGACCAGATAACTGGCTGAGCTGAGTTCAAACTCAGGCTCACATGACAGTAAAGCTCTATCCTCAAGTGTGGGGACCTGTGTTCCCAGGTGCAGGGACAAAGATAGTAAGTCCAGAATAAACTCCCTGAGTGTCCCCTGAGTGGGAGGCCTGGTGGCCACAGAAAGTCCGAAGGTCAGAGTCCAGGTACGTGGGTGTGGAGAAGGCATGCTTTGCCACAACAAAGCAGAATTAACTTCACAAACCTTCCCTCTCCAGACCCTCTCAAGTTCAGTTCTGAGTGTGCTTGCACAAGCAATTGCCTCTTCTGGCTATCCACAAGCCAGTGAAGAGGACAGCCGGATCCTCAGCTCTGTTGTCTCTGTGCAGGGATCTCTTATGGGTCCTTGGACTAATTACACTGAAGACACTTCTTTACCCGGTCCCCTTTTACACTGTTCCTAGTGTTGACCCTGTCAAAACCCTGCCATGACCCAGAGACCACAGAGACCCTGAGAGGTGAGACAGATTCGGAAAAGCCCATATGTCCATCCGGGTATCATCAGAAAGCGCTGTGACTGAGTCCAATGGCCAAGATCAAAGCCAGCCCTGGGGCTTCTGCAAGACTCACAGGCAGCCACCTGTGTCCATCTTCACTCTTCAATTTTAGCTGCACATTCACTGCCGTGTGACACACTGAGCATCTTTATTCTAAACATCCACTGCTTTGCCTGGTACTAGTGCATGTCTGTCGTCTTACCACTTGGGAAACGGAGGCAGGACAACCACAAGTTCTAGGGAACCCTGGGCAACATAATGTGCTGCGGGACAATCTTTGTACACTGTAAATATGTATTGTCCTTATTCTTAATAAAAAGCTGATTGGCAGATGGCTAGGCAGGAATTTCTGGGCAGAGCAAATGCTGGGAAGAAGGAGGGTGGAGTCAGAGGAGTCACCAGTAAGACATGGAGAGGAAACAGGAGGTGCAAGATAACAGAGAGGTAATGCCACGTGGCAGAATGTAGATTAATAGAAATGGGCTCTTTTAAGTTATAAGAGCTAGTTAGTAATAAGCCTGAGCTATCGGGTGAGCATTTATAATTAATATTAAGTCTCTGTGTGCTTATTTTGGAGCTAGCGGTCCCGACAGAAACTCCATCTACAATAATGGAACTCCAAAAAAGAAAAAAAAAATCATATTTTTTTTAACATTTTAACATAATCAAAAACATGACATTCTAGAAAATGAAAAACTGAGGATCACATGTCCAATAGAAGGAAGCCTTAAACATACTTTTAACTATTTTATTAGTAATCTTTTGTCCGTGTCCAACTGAAACCACAGCTCATTGCCATCAGGGCCTGCCTTGTCCACCTTGGTCCAGTGTGGCCTGACTTGGGTCACCTGCCTATGGATTCTATTTCTCCCGCTGTGGTTAGGAGCCTACAGACAGATGGACATGTGGCTTAAGCCAGTTAGTTGGGCCTCACTTCCTTCTCTGGCTCCCGGGGGTCGCCAAAGCACCTGCCTTGTCGGGGTGATGCAAGGACTGGAGGAAAACCTGCAATGAAAGTACTGAGCAGCCGGCCTGGCACGCAGCACGCCTGTCCCGAGTCCTGCCTGTTTCCAGTCCTTCCTGAAAGCAGGCTTCTGACTTCCAGACACCATGGTTATAGTAGCCTGGGAAATGTGCTTGCTTTTTTTTTTTTTTTTTTTGGTTTTTCGAGACAGGGTTTCTCTGTGTAGCTTTGCGCCTTTCCTGGAGCTCACTTGGTAGCCCAGGCTGGCCTCTAACTCACAGAGATCCGCCTGCCTCTGCCTCCCGAGTGCTGGGATTAAAGGCGTGCGCCGCCGCCGGCACCACCACCCGGCTTGTTTAGTTTTTGAGACAGGGTTTCTCTGTGTTGCTTTGGAGCCTTTCCTGGAACTCACTCTGTAGCCCAGGCTGGCTCTGCTTCCCAAGTGCTGGGATTAAAGGTGTGTGCCACCACGGCCTGCTTGGGAAATGTGCATTTTATCATAAGCAGATCAAAGGTCAACGTGAAATGGAAGGCACCTAAGAGAGAGAGGTGTAAATGTAGAGCTATTGTTGCTACAAATGAGAACCGAGGAACTAGAATAACAGCACACTCAGGTCAGTGGGCCAAGGTCAAAGACTTTTTTTTTTTTTTTTTTTTTTTTGGTTTTTCGAGACAGGGTTCTCTGTAGTTTTGGAGACTGTCCTGGATCTCACTCTGTAGCCCAGGCTGGCCTCGAACTCACAGAGATCCACCTGGCTCTGCCTCCTGAGTGCTAGGATTAAAGGCGTGCGCCACCACCGACCGGCGGTCAAAGACATTTTTATAACAAGGGTCTAGGGATGTTTCAAAATACTGTGTGTTTTGAGGCCTTCTTTGCAGAGTCCTCACCCAACAGCACCTCAGGGACATGTAGGCTAGACACTAACTCTGGACTCTTGGCATCCTAGGCTGGAGGCAGCTCATTCTGAGTCCAGACTGCACAGTCCGTAGCACAGGACTGGTTTCCCAGGCATCCTTGGTTCTGGCCAGAGGTGGAGCTCACCTCTCAGGGGAGCCAAGGTGCCTCAGCCTGGGCACTGCACAGCCACATACAGACATGTCCTCACAGACATTTCCAGATGGAGAACAACCCCGTCAACCCAGCTCGGCACCGGAGGTCTTGACATTCCCTTGTTCTCAACCATTTCCTCTCTTTCTCCATGCTCTATCAGGCTTTGCTCTAGACTTCCCAGCTTGTTCACAGTGCCATTTCACCCTTCTTCTGGGAGACTAGCTGCGTTCTCCTCTCCTCCCTCCGCTGTCTCTCTCCGCCCCTTCTCTCTCTTCCCCACTTAAGCTTCCTTCTTCACAAACATTAATTACTAATGGACTAGCTATTGGGGTGAGAGTTACAATGGAAACAGGATCAGTGTCCTCCTGTGATTTTAGTCGGAAACAATTGTTTAAATATACCTGCAATTATGCTATTAATAAGGCACCCATTTCTACAGAACTCATTTGGCATTTTCTTCATCTGCTTGGCTTGTCAAATAGACAGCATTGCGAACATCCTGGAGATGGAGGCCTCCAGGGTCCAGTTCACATAGAGCCTGGCACTAACATAATGTGCATTCAGTAATTGTGGAAAAAGTGGAGAAAGGATAAAATACTTCAGAATGTGATCTGCGAGTGAACACACGACACAGTGATTACGAGACAGAGAGCAAGTCTCTTCCTCTGTCCCATCCTTCTCCCACTCTACCAGTACACAAAGGGATGCCAGAAGCATGAGATGCCAGAGGATGGGTGAATGCCAAATAGCTTAGATTCTTGGCCATGAGCTCCCCTCCTCAGGAGATCCTGCCTGGGCCTATCCTTCCATGAATTTCAAAGTTTGTAGAGCTTTAGTGCGTTTTGGGTTATTACACCAGAACACCACAGACTGGCAAGGTTCACTTTGTAATCCTCTTAGTTCTGGAGGCTAACAAGTGAAATATGAAGGCATCAGCATCTCCTGAGGGCCTGATACGTCATCCCATGGTGGAAAGCAGAAGGTCAGTCCCCACCACCAAGATAAGGACCTCCACCTACCCACAAAGGCAGAGGCCTGACCTAGTCACCCCACACACATGGGGCCTCCCAGCACTATTGTACTGGGGATTAAGTTTCTGACACACGGACTGTAGGGGACATACTGAAGCCCGAGCTGGGAGGAATAAAGGGACAATCACTGTACCCAGCTCTGTGGCTTTGGGCCATGACAGCATTTGTCTCCTGTCACTGTGGCCAAATAAGTACCATTCAGTTCACACCCTCTTTCAGAGATTTTTATTCCGACTACTCCAAATATATGGGAAGCATAAAGCTATTTAAAAAATCATTTACTCAGGGGCTGGAGAGAAGGTTTGGTGGTTATGAGCACTTGCTACTCTTGCAGAGGACAAGCTCACAGTTCCCAGCACCCACATGATGGTTCACGATTGTTTGTAACTCCAGTTCCAGAGCATCCTCTTTGGGCCTCTGAAAGCACCAGGCACACGTATGGTACACATGTACACATGTAGGCAATGCATTCATACACATAAAATAAAATAAAACTTTTAAAATGTCATTTAACTAGGGACTGGAGAAATAGCTCAGTGGTTAAGAGCACTGGCTGCTCTCCCAGAGAACCAGGGTTCAGTTTCTGTACCCATGGTGGCTCACAAATGCCTGTAACTCCAGTTCCAAGGGGTCTAACACCTTCTTCTGGCATCCATGGGCATTTGCACATAGGCAGTACACCTATATTCTCTCTCTCTCTCTCTCTCTCTCTCTCTCTCTCTCTCTCTCTTTCTCTCTCTCTCTCTCAAACACACACATATATATAAAATTAATAAATCTTTAAAAAGAAAAATGATTTAATAAAAAGAAACTAATTAAAAGGGCAGTATGGCTTTATTTATCACACTTTAACTTCAAACTGCACAATGAAATAACAATGAAGCATTAAGGATAAGAGGAAAGTCAGTCGAGCTACTGAGAGGGAGCAGTATCCATCTTCCTTGTGACCAGACCCCTAGAAGTTGTAAGAGGTAATCAGATGTCATGTAGGGAGACAATGGGCCTTGGGATGGACCTGGATTTGACCTGGTTCTGACAAGAATCTATCACACTTTGCAGTCATATGACAGTAAATTCCATGCATTTGAGCAGGGAAATCATGCCAAAACTCTAGATTGCTCTTTTGGACAGAGCTGCCCTCGTTGTTACAGTGTGAGAAACAGTATCTCTAACCTTCTGGCTCAGGACGCAATCAGCCTGTTTCCCCTCCTTACATGGGAGAGGGAGGCTGATAGAAGGGCCAGTGATGTCACCCTCAGTGATATGTGCCCCGGTGAGCACATGAGAGGGGAAAAGAGATGGATGCTTAGACCACTTTGGGGCAAGCCACAGCTCATAAACCAGCATTGTATAGCTGGCAGGATACTAGTGACGAGTCTAAAGACTCTGAACAAGCTCAATATCTTTGCTTCCAGGAAGAGCCGGAGGTCAGGATACAGAACTAACTTTTTCTGTGAGCATTTCTAAGTGAGTAGCAGAGCCGCGACTGCTCACGAAATGCCTTCATCTGCCCCCTCCAAATCCCCATGGAAAGTGCTTGTCATGTTCTGTCCACTCCTGACACTGAGTAGTAGAATTTTAACACTACTGCAATTACTGTAACTTGCCCTTGGCCCACTCTGGGGCACTTCAGTGGCATTTTTCTACTTCCAAATGCAGACACCAGAGAGATTACCCAGGCCCACGCAGCTGACAAGTGTCAGAGCAGACATGCAACCTGACTATCCGGACTCCACTGTTGGCAACCTCCCCAGGAACCCTGCTGTCCTCCCAGCTCTCTGTGTATTGTAAAGCCACTGAATCAGAAAGTCCTGTGCATGAGACTCCACAACAGTCCCCCTGCCAGCTCTGTCCACAGAACTGCTATGGTGTGGGATGCTCTCCAGAGGACAAAACAAAGACCTCAAGAGGGAGCATTTCCATTTCCTTCCACTGTTAGCACACCCCTGTGAATTGGTAGAAAGTGTGAGCAGTGTGCCATAGAGATAGACAAGGAGCTCGCCTCAGAGGTCCTGGGTCATGGAGAAGAGTCTAGACTTGATCTTACCCACAGAGCTTGGTAGGTTTAAATAAAGAACTGTGGGAGCTTGAGGGATTTCATGCCCAAGGCATGAACCCAAAACAAACCCAAATGGATGGGTTTGTTTGAGAGGGATGGGGGAGATGGCAACAGGAAGGAGGCAATGGCTGCTCTGTAATGACCGATGATAGAGACTTAAACATCAGTTTCAGGGCAGGTGTCGAGGGGCAGAGCCGGGACAACTGAAGTGAGGCTGAGAAAGAGGGAAGAGCCGGAGTCAGGTCTCCAGTTTCCAACTTTGATGATGATGGTGCTGGTAAACAGTGAGCAGGAAGAAAAACTGGCAATGGCATGAGATGTTTGCATAGCCATGGTTATTGCTGAACTAGTCACCATAGTGAGGACATGGAGGCAGCCTTCACATCTACCAACAGCTGAAAGGAAGATGATATGTGACCTTTTATGTAGCTGTAAAGAAAGATGCACTCATGAAATCTGCAGGAAAGTGGTTTGTATTTTTTCTATTTTCTACATATTTTCTCTTATATATAGAACCTATATTTAAAGCTGAATATATTCAGTATTCTTTCAGATAATAATGGGTATTCTGAGAAAAAGCCTTGTTGTCAAACAGCAAATCCTGGTACCCAACACATGGGTTTTCAAGGTACTACACCATTGAAAGTTGAAAGGGGACTCCGAAAGAAGAGGAAAAGATCTTAAAGGCATGGGGGGGAATGAAAACGTGATAAGATGCACACGATGTGAAAACAAAGAAGAAACTGTCTGGAGAGAAGAAAGGGACTAGCAATAGGGAGGAAGAGGATGGGGGAAAGAGACGAATAAGAGCAAATTATATTGATTCAGACTTACGAAAATGCCATAATAAAATGATTTTGTATACAACTTAATTAATTTAAGGGGCTAAAAATGGCTCAGTATTTAGTTAAGAGCACTTGCTGCTCTTCCAGAGAACTCAGGCTCAGATTCCTAGCAGCGACGTAAGTGGCTCACAATTGCCTGGAACTCCAGCTCTAGGGGATCTGAGACTTTCTTCTGGATTCCATGCAATGGCATACATTCACACAGACACACACAAATTAATATTTTTTTAATAAGTTTTTTAAAAAAATACAGTGACTTAGCAAAAATGTTCTCATTTGTTTGTCTTTGCCTAAAGTCCATTATGTTTCTCCAGGGCAATTGTCCTCCACATGTCCTCCCCATGTCTCATGGTGGAAGAAAAGAAAAATAATAGAGAGCTTCGTACAGGTTTGCAGCTTCAAATGACCCACAACACTATCTCTCAGGACATATCATGGCCTCACCCAACGGCATAGCAACTGGGAATCCTGAGGTAGCCTGTAGACCATTTGGACATTGTTGTGTTATCGAACAACTGCTATAGTCCAAGGCTACCTGTCCAGAAAGATCCTGTTGGGTTACACAAGTGCCCTCCCTCCCCTGGGTCTTTGCCGTAGCTTGTTGGGTATCTCTGCATTGTGAACCACACACAATGACCATAGTTTTCTCATTTTCCTCCCTCCTCCTCCATTTCTTCCTTCTCCTCTTCATCCTTTCCTTCTCATTCTCCTCATTCATCATCATAATCATCATCATCTTATCTGTTCTCCAAATGCAACAATCTCTAGCTCACAGCTTTAGATCTTATTAGTTGGGGAGCCAATTAAAATTTATTAAACAAACCTCCAAAGTGTATTTCCCAGGGACTATTCTAAGAACATTCATTCTTTCAGATATTAATAGGTATTCTGAGAAAAAGCTTTATTGTCAAGTAAATAAATCCTGGCACCTAACATGGATTTTTACCACAGTGTGTTTTAAAGAGATATACTGTTGGAAGAGTTTCCAAAGGGTACATCTGGAAGATGGATGCTAAAGAGTCAAGTTAATGTCCCCAAGTCCTGTGAGTACTTTTGCCAAATAATAACGTGTCTGATGACTCCTCCTGATGGCCCTTTTGTCATGTTTCCATCCTTACAAAAGAAAGACATGTTCTGGCACTGGTACACTGCTCATAGTCCAGAAGCCTCTGTCTTATAAAGAGACTGTTGCAAACACCATCCCTGAACTGATTCTAGTGACTGGGAAATAAAGCCTCAGCAAACAAGGGAGTTTCTAACTCTTGTCTTTTAATGGAACAGAAGAACATCCTAATGAAATTGTCAGTGGACAGACCACTAAAATATGATCATGATAAATGACTGCATGATCTTTTTTTACATCTCTGAAATAGACTTTCTTGATAGTGTTATTAAATCCATTCCCTCCTATTTATTTATATGAACAGTTTCTCCATCCCTGTCTCTGTAAAAAACATAAACGGGATTAGAAGGGGTGCTGCACCCTGCCACATTCCAGGAGTAAACAGTTCACTGTGGGGAAGTGTAGATGAACAAACAGTGTTATTAAATAAGAAACACAGAGTCAAATGCAGAAAAGCCCAAGAGGTCAGAACAGTAGCTGAGAGCTGAGACTTATGCCTTCTTACCCTTCCTGCTGCTGCTGTCCTTCCCTTCAGCAAGAGACCTACTTCCTGTGTATCTGTCTTTTTATTGACTTTCTGTTCTGCCTTCTCATTGGATGTAAACCCAACCACATGACCTCCTTGTCACTGCCTGTCTATACAGACCTCCAGGTCTTCTATGATTGGTATTGAGATTAAAGGCGTGTGTCTCCATGCTGACTGTATCCTTGAACACACAGAGATCTGTCTGTCATGTGATCTGGATTAAAGGTATGCGCCACCACCACCCAGCTTCTGCTATGGCTTGCTATTAGCTCTGACCCCCAGGCAATTTTATTAACATACAAATAAAATCACATTTCAGTACAAATAAAATATCACCATAGGGAAGAGAAGCACTTGAGAAAAAGCCACTTGACTTATTACTTACTGCAATTCCAATTTAAAAAAATGTGCTTCCTGTGTTTAATTATTATGTATCAGATTTAATATTTTCTGTTGTTTTAACTAATTCTGCCTTAATGATAACTAAATACAGAAAAATTTGAACAATTGTAGCCTTGAACTTATAGAGTGTATTAGTTTGCAGTGACAAACACCATGACCAAAAACAACTTAGAGAGGGAAGGGTTTATTTTGCCTGCACTTCCGGGTCACAATCCACCACTGAGGAATGTTAGGGAAGGAACACAAGGCAGGAACCTGAAGACAGGGACCATGGAGGAAGGCTGCTTACTGGTTCACTCCCTGGCTCGTGCTCTACTAGCTTTCTTGTACAGCCCAAGATCTCCTGCTTAGGGATGGTACTGCCTGCAGTGGGCTGAGTCTTTCTAAATCAGTCAGCAACCAAGAGAACACCCCACAGACATGCCCACAGGCCAGCCTGTTGGAGGGAGGCAGTTCTTCAACTGAGGTGAGAACACCCCACAGACATGCCCACAGGCCAACCTGTTGGAGGGAGGCAGTTCTTCAACTGAGGTGAGAACACCCCACAGACATGCCCACAGGCCAGCCTGTTGGAGGGAGGCAGTTCTTCAACTGAGCTGCTTCTTCTCAGACAACTCTAGGTTGAGTCAAGTTGACAATAGAAACTAACCAGAACACGTGTATTTTTTTTTTCTTTCTTTTTTTGGCTTTTGATATGGAGGGAAAGAAACTACAGCACAATGACCAATACAAGATTTTCAAGCATTAAAACGTTATTTATTTTGGAATATAATCCTGTTCTTACAAAGGAATGGAGAAGCCAGGTGGTGGTGGCAGCGCACGACTTTAGTCCCAGCACACAGGATCTCTGTGAGTTCGAGGCCAACCTGGTCTACAGAGCGAGATCCAGGAAAGGCGCAAAGCTACACAGAGAAACCCTGTCTTGAAAAACCAAAAAAAAAAAAAAAAAAAAAAAAAAAAAAAGGAAAGGAATGGAGAAAAAATGGTGAAAAGATTTACTTTAAAAAAAAAAAAGCTTGTTTGGGGCTGGGGTTGCAGCCCAGTGGTAGAACACTTGCCTACCATGTGCAAGGCCCATTCTTCAGCCTCCATCACTGAAGGAGGGAGAAAGAAGAGCCTGGTCTTGTATTTTTCACTAGCTGGTGTTGCGCTGCATGCTACCCTTCAGTAGCAAACCCCCTGGGGCTCCTTAGGAAGCACTGATTAAAGGGAGAACTTTGCTTCCTAGTGGCCACGACGTTTGCAGCGGTCAGACACTACCTAGTGCTGTTTTAACTTAGCATAAAACTTTCACGACGCTCACTTAACAATGGGCAAGAAGAATACATTTTCAAATGTTTTGGAGCATGCAGGTAAAAAATGAGACACGGCTGCCTTGACATGCCATTTCATGACTAGAGGAAATAAATAAGGTGGAAATGGTGCTTTCACCAATAACCACTTGTTCTTTTTACTTATTTGTTTGCATGTCCATGTGTATGTGTATGGTGTACCTGCACATTTGTGTGAGTGTTTGCATGGGTGTGGGCACAAGTGTATGCATGTATGTGAGCACATATTCAGAGACCAGAGATTGATGTCAGATGGCTTCTGATTTAGCTGTAGAATTACAGGTCGGGGGGAGGGGACCATGCACACCCGGCTTTTAAAGTGGATTCTGAGGATCTGAAATCTGGTCTCTTGTTGTATAGCTAGAGCCTTTTCCATTGAGTCATTTTCCCAAGCTCCTGTTTGTTTGTGTGTGTGTGTTTGTCTCTTTGTTTGTTTGTCTTAAAGCTAACAGTAGCGTTTGGGCAGCTAAGGCCAGAGGCTTTTGAATTTGAGGCTAGCTTGGGCTATATTGTGAAACCATCTCTTCAAAGACAAGGGCTAAACCAGGCAGCGGTGGGGCATGCCTTTAATCCCAGCATTTGGGAGGCAGAGCCAGGCCGATCTCTGTGAGTTGGAAGCCAGCCTGGGCTACAGAGTGAGTTCCAGGAAAGGCTCCAAAGCTACACAGAGAAACCCTGTCTTAAAAAGCCAAAAAAAAAAAAAAAAAAAAAAAAATGAAGACAAGGGCTGATTGTATTACCCCCAGTCTAGTACATGTGCTGCATACACATACCTAGAGAAATTTTTTATGTAGATAAATGAAAGGTAAACTTCATCCCACCTCTCTTTCACTTACCCCAAGACATGGCATCCATCCATGAATAAGATCTCATCTACATGGCAAATAAGAGGACTCTGTAGTCCACAATCAAACAGCCTGAAATGGAGATATGCATGAGACAGAATTCAGAGAGGTGAGAGGAAAAAAGGTTCATGACAAAGCCAGTCCAGTGCTGTTGAGGAAGCAGAGCACTGGGACTAGGCCACGGGAGATAAGGTAGCTTCTTGTCCCACTGTTCTTGGAGACTATGTTTTCCTGGAATGAGATGCATGTGTTGCGTCCCAGCAGCTCTAAAAAGCCGTGCAGGGAGGAAAGACTAGCACTGAAGAATTACAAAGAGCAGACTGTTTGAAAAGACCTGCGTACCGTGCATCTGTTTAGAACCAAGTGTGTGGAGCGTGAAACTGGAAGTCAAATGGGAACTCAAGGAGGCTGTAGAGAGAGTCAGATCTTGAGAAAGGGATTATTTAGGATGTATTAATGATGTTTTAAAATCATAAGGGATTAGTGGTTTTAATAAAGAATTTTTGACAATCAAAATTCCAGCTTAGATTTCCCCCAATATGAAAAATAAAACTGTTTTATCTTTTACTTAACTTCTATCATAAAACTATGAAAAAAGTAGGGGAAATAAAATTGGGTTGAAGTGTCATCCCCAATTATATTGGAACCTTAAATAATCCTAATATCTAAAATACAACTCTTGGTTATTAACAATTGATTTCACAATAGCACTCTATCAGTAGCCCCAGTTACTGAACAGTAACATAGTTAACAACTGAATGCCTTATTCAGTCTTGTATCTAATAGTCAAGTCCTTTTTTTTTTTTAACTTATTGTCCTTTAGCAACTCTTACTCTTTATGTATGAAGGCACTGACTCTTTTTTATTCAGAGTTCCAGTGCCCTTGATTGTTTTTCTTATATTTTATTTATTTGGTATGTGTGTAGGTGTGCATGCCACAGCACACATGTGGAGGTCAAAGGACAATTTGAGAAGGTCAGTTTTCTCTCTCTTTTTTTTAAAGGTTTATTTATTTATTATGTACACAAAAGAGGGTGCCAGATGGTTGTGAGCCACAATGTAGGTGCTGGGAATTGAACTTAGGACATCTGGAAGAAGAGTCGGTGCTCTTAACCTCTGAGCCATCTCTCCAGCCCCAGTCAAGTCCTTTATAATCCCTCTGGTGATTTGTCAAAATGGTCCACACATGGAAAAGATGAGTGATTCACAGCAGAGATTTCTGGTGTCTAAAGATAGTGAGCCAGAGGAACGTGCAGGAAAATGAACCTCTTGTCTCATCTCAGCCACAATAGAATAGAAACTCTCCCTTGACACCATGGGAACAGAGCCCACAGACTCAACTGAATAGGGCTCATAGAGGCTCACAGAGACTGAAGCGGCAACCACAGAGCCTTCATGAGTCTGCACTAGGTCCTCTGCATATACCTTATGGCTGTGTAGCTTAGTGTTCTTGAGGGACTCCCAACAGTGGGAGTGGGGGGTGTCTCTGACTCTTTTGTCTGCTCTTGGGACCCTTTCCTCCTACTGGGTTACCTCATCCAGCCTTGATATGAGAATGTATGCCTAGTCTTATTGTAACTTGTTAGACCATGTTGGGTGGATATCCCTGGGAGACTGCCTTTTTTTTTAAGGGAAATGAAGGAGGAGTGACTGGGGGGGGGGAGAAGGAAGGTGGGGGAAGGAACTTAGAGGAATGGAGAGAGGGGAAACTTGTCAGAATGCACTGTATGGGAGAAGAATAAAGGAGAAAAAAAGGGGGAGGAACTCTCTTTTGAAGAAAAAGGAACAGCATACAGTTCTCTGGCAGCCCTCTCCTGCAGCATTCCACACCACCATGCTGGTTCTGTGAGGCAGCGCTCACTGTGTTGAGCGTGCAGCCCAGCACCCTCCCAGGACAGCTCCAGTCTTCCACCTGCCTGCTTCCTAAACTGGGAACTCATCCTGGAGTTCTTCTGCCTTCTCCCCCATCCTCCCACCCCCCCACCCCCCCTCTCAGCTGCTACTTCCTACTTTTCAAACTTCATCAAAGTGACAGTTTGTCTCCTTGCAAAGGACAATAAACATGTGGCATAAATGACCTGATTTGATATGATCTGTGACTGACCTCGTTCCTCAGGGAGTCGTCTGCCAAGAAATGGGAAATAGATAAGAAAGCACCTGTCCTTTGGGCTGTGTGGATGCCACCTCCTCTAGGAAGCCTTCCAGATAATCTCCTATCCATCAGACTGGAGTATATGGTCTACCTTTGATCTCAAAAACCACTAGTACTTACCTTGACCACAAAAAAAGTATAATTCTGTCCTATAAAAATGGGTGTACTGTTTTGAGCCCCCCTCTATATGGGGACTTAATTACCTGGATTCCCAGGACTTACCATATTATCTGGTACAAAGGGCAAAGAGAGTGGATATTGTTGAATGAATGAATGAATGAATGAATGAATGGGTGGGTGATATGGTGAATAAGGACCAGAAGAGACACACATAAATCGTGCTGTGGAGAATCAGGTGAAGGTACCACTGATTCTGCTGCTGGGGTGAGGGACAGTGCAAGGAACCCTTGGATCTATCTTGAGAGATGAGTTGGAGGGTGGGGGCTGCAGTTGTAGCTTAGTGTTAGAGTACATGGTCAGCCTGTGTGACATCCTGGGTTTCATCCCCCAAAGCACCAAAAAAACAAAGTTTAAAAACAAAAGCAAAAGCCAAGTTGGCGTTTCCTTGAGACTGCTGTGTAGAAGGGTGTTCCAAGGTGAAGGGACGGCATGAGTGAAAGCAAGAGGTGAGAAGACGTGTGGGGCACCACAGACGACAGCCACAGAGGACAGCACAGGCAACCGTGGTGCTGCTGGAGACGACAGCCTGGCACGACTCCAGAGCAGCTCTGAGTGGGAGGAAGTGGGACAGGTGTGGCTGGAGAGATCTCAAACAAGTTTCAAAAGGCCTGGAGCTGACACCAAGGAGTCTGAAGTATGTCACTGAAGTTTGTAAGCTGAGTAATAACACAGCCAGATCGCTAAACAGGAGAAAAATATTTGTTTCCCTTTCAGTGACTGAAAAGCCCAACTTCCTCTATTTTTGCATGTCTTGACCCTTCATGAACATGGACAAACAGAGTCCAGCTGCAGC
>CABHPH010107297.1:0-13331 GCA_902168325.1 Peromyscus nudipes | reverse complement strand
TGTGTGTGTGTGTGTGTGTGTGTGTGTGTGTGTATATGGGTATTTTGACTGCCTGTATGTCTGTGCACCATGTGAATGCATGCCTGATGTCTATGGAAGCCAGAAGAGGGTGTTGGATCCCCTAGAACTAGAGTTGCAGATGTGATGAGCCATCATGTGTGTGTGCTGGGAATTGAACCTTGTCTTTGGGAAGATGAACCCATGCTCTTAACCACTGAACCATCTCTCCAGCCCATTACTTGCATATCTTTTGTTTGTTTGTTTGTTTTCTGAGATAGGGTTTCTCTGTGTAGTTCTGACTGTCCTGGAACTCACTCTGTAGACCAGGCTGGTCTTGAACTCAGAGATTCACCTGCCTCTGCCTCCTCAGTGCTGGGATTAAAGGGTTGTGCCACTACCGCCCAGCCACTTGCATATCTTAATTACACATATTCTGTACACTGTCTTAAAATTCAAGAACTTAAAAAATAATCCCCAGGCATATTTTTTTCTATCTCAAGTATATATATATCTCAAGTATATATATACATATTTTCTATCTCAAGAATATATATATTTGGTTTTTAAAGTTGTGTGTTTGGGATTATTTGTACCCCCAGTTAAGGAAGAGTTCAATAGAATTTTAATTTTCCCTAAGGCCTGTGTATGTACACCTATTTTATTCAGACTACTTTTCTTTCTCCTTCTGAGCCATGCCAAGAATTCTTCTGCCTAGTGGTGTAATGAGGGTACCTGTCATCAAATAACGCAGCTCATCTGTTAAGCCCAACCTGTGTGGCTGTGAAATTGGAATTACCTCCAATTAGTTATTTTAGTCTCGTCTCAGTAGTGATGCTCTCACAGAGCAAGCCAACGTCAGTCCTCCACGGCCCCACAAACAAGGCTTCACAACAGGTCCCGGGCTGCGTGCTGTGCTATTACATTACTGTCTTTGTCTGCTCAACATATTGAGCAGATTGCATAGTCACTGGCCAGAAAGAATCAAGTGTGGTTCCTGTCCCATCCTAGCTCCTTGTGTTTTTCTTTTCTCAACAAGGCAAAGAGCAAAGCACAGTAATTCAGTTTTAGTATTCACGATGGCTTAGAGGAGATCCAGGAGTGCAAGAGTAAATGTAATTTTAAAAATTATGTATACGAGGGGCTGGAGCGATTGCTCACTGTTAAGATGCTTGACTTGCTTTTCCGGATAACTGGATTTTGATTCCCTGCACCTACGCGGCTGCGGATGATGTCTGTAAGTCCAGTTTCGTGGGATTCAGTTCCTCCTCTGGCCTCTGAGGGAACTGCACACACACATGGCACATGGGCAAAAATGAAGCTAAAACTCCCTTTCTCATCAAATAAAAATCATTATTTTTAACTTACAGATATTCAATGAAAGAATGGGAGTGACAACACTTTAATTCCAATTAGTAATAACTGCTTTCTGAAATATTTCTCCTGAAACGTCCCAGAGTTAAATCAACGCAGTGGACTAAGAGCAAACTGTCTTCCAAATCTTTGTAGGGGGCGTGCAAAGACCTTCTACACAGCTACATTGGCAAATGATGCCCCAGATGCGGCAACATCTTGGATAATTCTTTCCACAGTGCTGTGTCGGGCCATGGTGACGATCTGACAAATCTTTGTCTCATTCTGATAGGCAGACAGCTCCAGGGATAGTTTATTTAAAAGAGGTGACGGTACAGTAAAGTTCTATCACCCACTAAGCTGTAGTTCTCAGCAATGTTGTAAGCTTCAAGTCGTTGTCACAGAAGCTACCAACAATATTCTGATCTGGAATATTCACCAGCATACAATCTTCTCACTTCAAAAGTGGAGTAGGAAACCTATATAGGCAATGTTTCTTGCTTTGAGTGTCTATTTCAAAACAATAACCTTTCTTTTCTGTTCCAAGAGGACTCTAAGTGAGGGCTTCATGTAGCTTACTCAAATTGGACGCCATTCCACCTCCCCTATGGTGATATTTTATTTGTACTACAATGTGATTTGTATGTTAATAAATGAAGTTCCCCGGGGGTCAGAGCTATTAGCAAGCCATAGCCAAAGCTGGGCGGTGGTGGTCCACGCCGCTGTTAATCCCAGCACTTGGTAGGCAGAGCTAGGTAGATCTCTGTGTGTTCAAGGATACAGCCAGCATGGAGACACATGCCTTTAATCTCAATACCAACCATAGAAGACCTCTAGGTCTGTACAGACAGGCCGTGACTAGGAGGTCATGTGGTTGGGTTTACAACCAATGAGAAGGCAGAACAGAAACTTTATAATAAAGACAGACACACAGGAAGTAGGTCTCTTTCGGAGAGGTAGGATAACAGCGACAGTGAAGGGTAAGGTTTTTAGCTCTTAGCTATTGCTCTGACCTCTTGACTTTCATCTCTGTATTGACTCTGTGTTTCTTATTTAATAAGATGGTTGGTTACATCTACACTCCCCTCTCTGTCCTGGCCCTCCCCCATCTTGCTTTCACAGTTTCTTCTGTCCTCAGACACCACAAGGCGGGCTCTTCTCCCAGAGAAGGGTCTTTCGGAGGCAGGAAACTGTCGGTGTCATTTGCGTATGTGGCTGGATTCTTATTCTTGAACTGTAAGAACTCCTGGTGTGTCCTGTCCTGGGCTCCCCTCCCCCACTGCCCCTGTATACAAAACACTATAAATGTCTGTGTTACATTCAGGATGCCTCCGTGAATGCAGGACATCACGTTGGAGATGCCCTTGCTGACACAGTGGGAGTTGTGCTCGAAGGCCTGTGGAAGATCTCACGCCTCATCCTCGTCAGATGCCTGTAGTGGCGCAGGCTCTGAGCTTCGTCTGATCCACTGCCTTCCTCAGTATTGGTCTCTCTGGGAGACTTCTGGCTCCAATCTCTGTCTAACACTTTCTCCTCTTTCAAGGCCTGTGCCAAATGCCCTCTCCACGAAGTTTTTTCTGCTCCCCTGGTTGGAAGGAATCCACCCTTCTAAGTCAGAAGGGCAATTTGCTCTGCTCCTTCTCAGTGTTCACGTATCTTAAGCTTATATCTTATATCACTGTTTGTAGGCTTCTTGGGAGTAGGATCTACGTCTGGACGAATTCTAGTGCCTTACACATTTCAAGCGAATAATAGATACTTCCTGAATAAATCAATTTAATCCACTTAATGAGTGTGTTAGCCATCTTAATGACAACTTTCCAGAAGCTAGAGTCATTAGGGGAGAAGGAACCTTAACTGAGAAAATGGCCCCTCTGGGTTGGCTTGTGGACAAGTCCATGGTGCATTTTCTTAACTGAGGATTGATGTGGAAGAGTCCAGTTCACTGTGGGCTGTGTCACCCTTTAGCTGGTGGTCCTGCATGCTAAAAGAAAGCAAACTGAACAAGCCATTAGGAGCAAATCAGGGAGCAGCACCCCTCCATGACTTCTGTGCCTCCTGCCTCCAGGTTTCTGCCTTGAGTTCCCGTCCTCACTTCCCTGGAAAACGGACTACAAGTTGGAAAATGATATAAACCCTTTCCTTCTGAGTTGTTTTATCACAGCAGTAGAGACCCCCAACTAAAATGATGAGTGAATAAGTTGGTAAAATTTATTCATTAAAATCATTTGTGTTTAAAAAAAATTGCATCAGATTTTATGTTGATCTATTACATATGGTGAAGAGCTAAGGGAACAAACATTCTATTCTCTGGAACGCAGCATCAAGCTGTTCTATTCAGTTTCCTTATTACAGGCAACTTCCAGGACTTCATACACATGTGTACAACGAAGTGGGAGTCTACCCAGACTCAATCAGGAAGTGGAGTCTCTTGCTTTAGTCTCAGATTATTGGGAGATTATGGAATGCTGTCTTCTCTTATATAGGGTAAGTATTAGTATAATTATTTAAAAAACATTTATCAAACAACTTCTGGCTATACATCACTGAGGACTGTGAATTACTGAGATAGAAAAAAAAATCTTTACAATTCAGAGCTTTCCATCTTCTTGTACTAATGAGGACAATGGTAACTCCTCTCTCTCTCTCTCTCTCTCTCTCTCTCTCTCTCTCTCTCTGTGACTTTTCTAGGGTAGAGTTCTTGGAAAGATATCATTTAAAAATGAATGCTATAGAGGAAGGTAGAGAAGTGTCAGGTAACCTCCCATTTGAATCAATATTCTAGGCCTCAAGCTTGTTTCTGAACAATTTGTACACTTGATTTCCCCCTTCTATTAATATTTTAAACATTAACAATTCCTTTGTATCAAATAACCACAATATAAATTTGAGCATTTGGTTAAGTTGTTCCTGATGACCTCTTGAGCCTCACTCTCCACATCTGAAAACATCAAGGGGCCTACAAATGCTTCCTTCAATGGCTATCTGGGATTACCAAAAACCCAAAGCTAGGCACACAGAGGGATTTTTCTTGATTGGATCCTTTGAGGTGGGAAGCCCCACCCTAGATCTGGGCCACACCTTCTGTGGGCCATGAATATCAAAGGGCATGGAAGAAGGAAGCTTTTGCTTTTTGCCTGCTTGTCCTTACTCTCAATGGCAAGATCATCTATGCTGACACTGTGGTATTCCTCGGCTGGTATTAGAGTCTACTTCTTCAGGATTCAAACTGATACTGAAAGCTAGTTGAGACATTCAGCCTTGTGGACTGAACAGATATCAAATTGTTGGCCTTTCTGATAGGAGACAGCCGTTGTTGGACTAGCCAGAACACAGCCTGTAAGCCACTCTAATAAACTTCCTATGAATACACACACACACACACACACACACACACACACACACACACACACACACGCACGCACACACACACACACGCTCATATATCCACATATGTGTGTGTTCACTCTATGAGTTCTGTTCCTCTAAAGAACCCTGACTACCATGCTTCTGTTACCCCTCATTCCTTGAGACACGACCAGGTTCTGACCGCATTCCTCCTCACTGGGCAAAAAGAGTTGGTGTCAATGTCGAGTGAAACCTTGGAGCTTCTTGTGGGTCCCTGTCTCTTCACAAGTGCATAAACCCTGACAAGCATCACCTCGCCTCTTTAATTCACCTTCCAGTCATCTAGCAGAAAAAGCTAGTATACTTCTAAAAACGGTAAAATCTAATTAACATTTTTGAGAGTTTTATGGCACGCTCTTCAGTGAGAACTTCTTAAGCATCCTCTCCTTCGATCCCGACCACAGTCCTCTGCAGACAGGTGATGATTTCCCGGCATGAGGTGAGGGCCCCGAGCTCATCAACTGAATGGCTTCCTCCAGCTACGGAAAGATAACTGGGAAAGTCCGTTTAAATGAGAATCTGTTCTAAATCTGTCTTCTGAGCATCCGTGTCACAGCCTTACTTGTCCTGCCCCCCTCCATGAACCTTCTGTATAATAATTCAAACGAGCAGATGTTTGTACACCTTTATGAGAAGGACTTATGGAAAGAAACCAAGCTGTGAGGTAACCAACAAAATACTCTCTTTTCTACCAAAAAATTGCTAGGGAAAAAAAAATCTTGTCTAGTTAATTCCACGTGGCATGAGCTGTGTGGGAAGTCAGAGAACAAGAGGAAGCTGGACTGTGAAGGGTAATGCTTCTACCATGAAGAAGAATGGAGGCCCTGCACCTTTTCTTCTTACCTGAGGGAGAGCACACAGATAGAGGAGTAGGAAGTGGGCTTGTGTCTTTGAGATGCGCTCAGGTATGAGGGAGATGACCTTAGCCCACCTAAGATTGTGGTTTCCTGAGGACCAGTATACTCCCAAACAGATATGTGCAGAGTGAATCCATGCTGACCCATTACAGTTCAGAATGTCACTCCTGGAGTGAACTTGAGCATTCGGACATAGTGTAAGGAAGAAATGAATGAACAGTAATACTTCTTACCCTTATACAAAACAATGTAAGTAAACAGTACTCTCAAGGAGTCCAGTCAAATCTCAGCTGGGGTGCCAGTTACATATTACCTTCAAGTCTCATTGATTTTACATTATCACTAATGGCTCTCAAATTCAGGGTACCAAATAACTCAGGGAACTTGTTAAAAACATGTATGCTCAGATCTTATTCCCTACAATGGTCATTTTTATAGGTTTAGAGTAGGTTCCTACATTCTGTATTTCAGAACACACTCAAAAACAGTCTCATGTCTCTCCCCAAAGAAGTGAACTATAAGACAACCCTAGAGGTAGGGAACTGTTTCAAGAGCTCACATCCTGTGGAGTTACGGTTCTGTAGAACCTATCAATACTGTTTCTCATTAGGACCACTTGTTTTGGAGAGCTGGCCATGGTTAACACTGCCAGAAGATTCCTGTAATCATTCAACACTTCTGGGAAAACTTTGGGGCAGGACTGTGGGTAGTTCTGAATGGTTCTCCAATATGTCCCCTGTGAACATTAGCTAGCAGGCCTTCCTGGGAAGAATCTGCCTGGGGCACTGAGGACACAGTGCAGCTGCTAGGTATGCTGTCTGTGAAGCAGTGCTCAGAGTGTCTGATCATTCATTCATCCTCCAGATGCAGAGGACTTCCTGTGTGTATGCTGTATTTGGGCCTGGGCTTTGCTCAGGCTTTTCTCTCCTCTTGGAAGAACTCCTATCCCTTAGCTTTGCCTCCCACATGAAGTCTGTTCCCCCAGGACTTGATCTCCTGGCATCAACTTGTCAAGTGTGATTCCTCTATTAATGCCTGCCTCTGACTTCCAAGCTCATGAGGACAGGAGTCCCGTGGACTCGGTGGGTGATTATGCTTCATTTCACTCCAAGTTACTTAAAAATAATTATCTGAATCCAGTTTTCTGAATGACATTGACTTAGTTAGCAAGAAATGCTTTACCATAATGTATTAATTTTCTATTTATAAACTGCATAATAAAATTTATTGGCTATAATAGTTTAGTAGGTTTGTTGATGTCTGAGAAGTTTAGTTGGTTGGTCTTTACTTGGTCCTCACAATGTCATTTTGAGAATACTCAATTGTTAATGCTATAGGTCATAGAATGGTTTAGCCTTTAGAGTATGCATTTAATATTCAAGAAAGGGTTTTTAAAATCAGTAACTGGAGCTTTAAGGTTAGGACCCCCGTTCTGACATTCATTCTCTTAAATATGAAGTCATTAGAAAGATTCAGCACAGCCAAGCCAACATGAAATGCAGAGATTTGGGGTACTAATTATGAAACATATAAAGTGAAAACCAATATACCTTTTGAGCCATTGGTAAAAGAATGTAAAAGGATTAAGGATAAAATTATAAATGCCATTCAGAAAGATGGGGAAAGCTCTAAGGCAAATGGAACAATCTTATCCCATGTGTAATGCTGAATTTAAGATATTTTAATTGCTAGAGACAAAAGTTAAGTCCACCATGCCGCCAAGCAATGACAAAAAAAGAATATTAATCATAGAACGTAATTTGAAAAAAATTAGAAAGTGACAGAAATTAGAAGTGGCTAAAGATAAAAAACGTTCATTTCTTACTTTCCAACAAGAAGTTGAGGTAGTTTTCCCTGGTTGTCATGAACCAAAAGATGTGAAATTAAAGGACAAACGTGTTCAGAGACGCATAAAAGAAATGAGGAGGCTCAGAGGGATTGGTGTAATGAAGTGAATAATAAAACTTCAATTCTGATTCCCACATTATCATGATACTTACAAAGCAAACCCTCGGATAGACTTGAAATATGGGCCCAAAACACTCAAAACGCTCAAAGTTGAGGGAAATTAAGAAAAAGACAAAGAAATAATGACACAACAGCATCATAGACTAAGGCTGAATTATTCAATTAAAATTCAAATTTTAAAGTATGAAAACGAGCTTGTAAGTGTTAAGGACTGGGCAAACTCTATTTAAGAGGGAATCTATATAAGGTTTCTAAGAAAAATAAACATATGAACAAAAATATCTTAAAATATTCTCTGAGTACAACATGGATTCAAATCATAGAAGCAGAAAGTAGAAGGATGGGTACCTGCAGCTGGAGCGGGCGGAGGGAAAGGAAATGAGGTTGATGGACCTGTCCATCGAGGGTTTAACGTTTCAGTTAGGATGGAAAGAACAAACACCAGTGGTTGTACAGTATGGCGTCTAAAACTAATATTCTGTGTGTGTCCAAATCACTTAGAGATTAGCATTTAGCTGTGTCTGTCACAGAAGTAAGCACAGGAGGTGACAAGACATGTCAATCATTTCAAATGCAAACACGTCTAAATACATCAACACCGTACCCTATTGAAAACCTAAGTAGGGGGCCGGAGAGATGGCTTAGTGGTTAGGAACACTGGCTGCTCTTCCAGAGGACCTGGGTTCAATTCCCAGCACCCACATGGCAGCTTACAACTATCTGTAATTCTCGTTCCATGGGACAGGATACTCATGGCAAAACACCAATGCACATAAAAAAAATAAATTAAAAAAACATAATTACACATGAACACAGTTAAAAATAAAAGAACATGTGGTCTCTAAATTTTGCTATTATAAGATTTCTCCCTTCCTTTTCCTCTCTCCCAAACCTCCCATATACCCATCCCTGCTCTCCTTCAAATTCATGGCCTCTTTTTTCACTAATTGTTACAGCATGCATATACGTATACTTATATACATACATATTTCTAACTATAACCTCTTCAATCTACATAATGTTACGTGTATGAATGTTTTCAGGGCTGACCATTTGACACTGGACAGCCAATTGGTGTGCTCTTCCCTAGGGAGGAGCACCTCTCCTACTCCCAGCTTTCCTCCCTTGCCTATAGTTTTCTTGGTGTAGGGTTGAGGCCTTGTGGGCTTTTCCCCATTCACTTCGGCATGTCTTCTTAACTTTACCATTACACGGGATTTCGGGATCACTTCATTGGAAAGGTAGCTTCATTCCACGGAGAGATAGTAAACACATCATCAAATAGGCCAGAGTGAGGCAATGTTACATAGAGTTGCTTAAGAGTCGAATTTCATTATAACAAAATGTTTAAAGCTCAAAAGGCAAGTTCTTGTGTATGTGATGTTCGCATCATGCTCCATTCTGAAGGGACTGCTACACAGACTTGAGTGTGAACGGCAGAGAGGAAGACAGTCCTCGCAGCCCACTCCACCTGGTGAGCCCTGAAGAAGTGTTCAGGCAAATATCATCCCAGGAAGTCACAGCAGGCTGAAACCTCTCTCTCTCTCTCTCTCTCTCTCTCTCTCTCTCTCTCTCTCTCCCCCTCTCTCTGTCAACTCATCTCCTTGTTCATGTTCAAAAATGAATGGAAGTGAGGTGGTGGCAAGTCCAGGCCAGGCCAGATGGCCCGAGACAGGGTAGGTAGGTGTGTAGGGAGTCATCTGAACTCCGTGGGCACAGCCCCCACCCTTGCCCTTAGCTGGTGTGGACCAGTACAGTAAGAGCCAGAGGGTTTCCCTGTGCAGTGAGTTGGAATTAAACATGCTAATTTGAGGTCTCTTTCAAGTATTTTTTAGAAACTCCATTGGCCTTTAATTCCTTTGTATTGCATCATTTAATGTAATGTTATTTATATATGAAGCATGTTATGCTTATTAACCAATGTGCAGAAATCTAAAGTACAGATTTTCTGTAATGGGCTAATTACAGGACTTTAAAGCCACCTACTGAGTTTTGCTGAGCTTCACAACAGGTTCACTGAACTGGATAAATTTATTCAAACGTGTGGAAATGAACCCCATTCTATGTGCGAGGGTACTGGGAAAACACACAAATTATACCTCAATACCAGTTTAATGGGTCAAACAGTGAACCTGAATACTGAACTTATCTACATCTTAAAATACGGGGGAAGGCTGCAGGAAGAGGGGAAGTGCCCTTTCAGGGGGCACTTCCCCCTGTTTGTAAACAGCGGTAATAAAACAACGGTCCTGGCAATTAGGAGACGTTCTTGACTTCCAGAGGTGGCCGCCGTTCAATGACCTTTGGAAATATACAACTTTCATAACGTACCCCAGGGTAGAGGGAGGGACGAGAGTCCAGCAAACACACGGCTCAAGCACGGAGGCCCTTTCATCCCTCCTCAGAGAATAAGAGGCATGTTTGCTTGAGACTGGTGTAGGAGGAATTCAGCACAGAGGGTTCAGTTAGAAATAGAAGGGAGGTATACGTTTGGTTGGAAAGGAACACATTCTCCAAGTCCCCCCTACCACCTCAGCTCAAAACAGTGGGCATCTGTTGATTGTGTTGCTGTTGTTATTATTATTTTGGTATGATAGGGATTGAACCCAAGACATTGAGTGCACTAGCCAGTGCTCTGCCATTGAACTGTATCTCCAGACCTTTGTATTACCCATTAATTTATTCTCAATTGTTTTAAATCTGAGAGTGCCAGAGGACTCCATAGTACATTCTATTATGAAAACACGCAGTGTCCTGGGGAAGAAAATGGAGGCAGAGAAACTTGGTCGGGGACAGAGTTGAAGGGAAAAGCCCTCCATTTCCTAGACTGCATCATGGCCAAGAGGAATACTGTTCTCCAGTCAGATAAATTCACACACACACAGAGACACACACACATGCTCAAATTCATGTTTGTTCATTTCTATGCCTGAGATGAAGACAGGCATTGCTTTTACTCTTTGATAGGCTCCTGTAGCAGCGATCTATTAATTTTGTCATGAAAGGGGAGAGAATATCATTTCCAAGCCTGCGAGAGTTCTAGTCTTATCCTCAGGGCACCTTATTTACAATGTACAATGTACACCCCATGGGCTGACAGTTGGGTGTTGATAACCTAATTCATGCTTTTCTCTTCAGGGAAACCCTGGTGTGCTCAGTTCTGGAAGCAGTGGAGGCAGGAAGGCAAGGATTTTTTTTCTGTTGCAAGTGCTGCATGTACCAATAAAAAGAGGGTTCTTCAGAAAATGAGGTGTGACGCAGGCCAGCTTCACCAAGACTCTCGGACCAAGAAATAAGAATTTAAATATGAAATACTAAAATTTAACACAGGACTGAAACAAAATAAATGGTATACCACTGAAAGCATTCGAGGTAATTAATCAATGCTGTGTTTGCACATATCATTAAATATATTATACTCAGTTTAGATTTGATTTCCATGCTCCTTTTATAAAGAGTTAAAAGAAAATACATTTGAATTCACGCTGATACTGAAAACATGCTCCTAGCTTCTAGTTTTTTTGGATTTCAAATCATTTCCATTAACAAACAGCTATTTGCCCTCTAATAAAATATGTCATTATGCTTTATTCACACTGCACAAAAGAATCACTGAAAAATCGCCCCAATGATGGCCAATAATTACACATTTTGCTCCTGTGCTAGCGATGAAGAAATCTGTTCATTGGAGAAAGCAGGTGCAAGGCCATCAAGCTAATCGCCAATGTGTGCCGTGGTAATTAGCCGTTGCGATTGCTAAAATTAACAATTAGCTAACATGCAATTCTCTTTTTTGAGGCTGCAGTTTACTTTGTATAATCCTTGCATGTTCTTAGTAATTACTCTGACAGCTTATTATTTTTATTTTTTCTGGTTTGAACACAGCTTTAACATTTGCGTTGGGCAACCCAAATGTTCAACAGGCAGACTTGAAGCATCTGCTTGACTAGGCATTTTTCTGAGGCACACATTTGGTTGTTTTCTGAACTTTTCATTGTTGGGAGGGGGGGTGGCAGTTGGGGTGAGAGCTATGATTCTTTCATAGCTATTGTCTTCGCCCCTAGGGCCTTCCCTCCAGGACAGCACACTTGGGCGTCATGAAGCTTTTAGAAGGAAAACTGCCCAGTCAGTGGCAATTTAGACTCTAGGGAACAACTCCAGGGATGAAGTGACACAGTCAAGCTGGTCAAAACATCTTCTTTTCATTCTTCTTCCCTGGAGTGTGCCTGTAGTAAATGCATTCACTGCCCCCGCCAAGGCCCCTCCACCCCACTTACTGAGGGAGAAAATGTAGCATCCCGTGCAGACTGTTCTTACTAGGAGCTATATGCTGAGATAATATTGCTGGGGACTTTGAGTGAATAGAATCGGGCCTCAGCTTACACATGAAGGGAGGAAAAAGGGCGGGGGCTAAAAGGCAAGGGGGTAATTTATTTCAAGAAAACCCACAGGAGAAAGAAATGTAATAAAAACTCTTAAAGTATTCAAGGGAGATAAATTGTGGCAACAGATTTAGCCAACTGCTGTACCAAATTGTGTTAGTTTTCTCTGGTGGCTAAAACTACCACGGTTCATGGTATAAGCAATACAGATGATTCATCTTACAGTTCGGAGACCAAAGTCCCAAATAGGCCCCTCTGGACTAAAACCAAGGTATCATCCGAGCTGTCGGGGGGAATCTCTGGTTTGAGATCTTAGAGGCTGCACACATTCCTTAGCTTGTGGTCCTTCGAGGTCAATGCCATTATATTTTTCTGTAGTCAAGATTCCTCCTGCCTGGGAATGATTGGTCCATTTTAAAGACCCATGTGATTATACCAGGCCTGCTTGGATTGGATCCTTAATAGAATCATATTTGTAGCCCTGTTTCTGTGACTGTGGGAGATGACATAGTGAGGCATTCTGGGGACTAGAATAGGAACATTTTGGAGGGCCATAATCTGCCTACTATACAAACTGAATTAAAAAAAAAACATGCACACAGCAAGTTTGTGTGTTTCCATGATCTTGAGTTGTTACATGCTTGATGTCCGAGGACTGAAATATTTAGAATGATGGGTTGGAGTTAGGGTGGAGCCGTGAGCTTGTATGGTTTCTATAGTTTTTTTTTTTTTTTTTTTTTTTTACTCTTGTGGCCCTCCTGTGCCTTTGCTGACAGTCCGTGCTAACTACCCTTCATTGTGTGGCTCCCAGGCTCTGGAATCTAGAGGGCCTTTCTCCCTCTTGATGAGAATGAACCTTTTAGAGTGCAGGCTTGGCTTGGCTTAGAGCTAAAATCCTGCAGACTGTGCTTTATAATAGAGCCTGGCTGCAGCATGCTGGTTTATAGTGAATGGGCCATGTGGGCTTCTGTCCACAGTAACACTAAATGACATTAGAAAAAAAGGTCCCGGTGTAGCCCTGATTTCTAGAAATTAGTGACTGAAAAACAAGCCCTGGATTCCCAAGGAAGACGCTCTCACTTACCATATGAATTCAGTCTGTCTATCAGAAGGTGACAGATGCTAGGATGAGCCCAAAGAGTCTGAGCCTGGGACTCCACAGCAAGCGGCCCCCAAGTGCCTGCTTAGCAGTAGAGGGCAGGGATGCAGAGGAAGTTAGGAATCAGGCTGGAGTGGTGGAACACAGATAATCATTCTGTTAGCTGAGGTGGGGAAGTGGAATGAGTAGGGGCTTCCCAGAAGAGTTAGGCTGGCAGCAAACACCCCAAGAGTCAAGCGCTATGGAGCTTAAGGAAAATAACCACGG
>CABHPH010107295.1:0-11850 GCA_902168325.1 Peromyscus nudipes | reverse complement strand
AGACGATGGCAGTCGCGGGAATCGAACTCGCCACCTCTGCCACCGCAGGCCGGGCGCCTAACCTCAGAGCCACCTCTCGGGTCGCTTTATTTGCTTATTATAGATCTTACTTGCATATTATAATCTGTTTAATTTTGGTATATCATATGTTTCTAAAATTGAATTTTTGAATGTTTTATTTAGTTTATATTTTCTGATTTATTAATGTACACATGTTCAAAGTAAGTCTTAATGATCCTGTGAATTTCATTGATATTATTTGTAAAGTCTCTCTTCTCATCTATAACTTTGGGACTTTCTTGTCTTTAGTGTGGCTAAAGGTTTCTTAATTTTGTTTAACATTTTTCAGGAACCAACTTTTGTTTCATTGATTCCTTATATTTTTATTTTCATTTCCATTTCAATAATTTATAACCTGTTATTTTATTATTATTATTTCTTTTGATCTATTGATTTGGGGTTTAGGTTGTTCTTGTTTTTCTAATACTTTGAGGTCTATCATTATGCTATTCATATGAATTCTCTCTGATTTTTAAATGCAAGCCTTTATAGCCATAAAATTCCCTCTTAGAATTGCTTTTATAGCAATCTCACAGATTCCAGTATAATGTGTTTTCAATTGACTCTAGGAATCATTAAATTTACTTTCTTGATTTCTCCAATGACCCATTTGTCACTCAATAATGTGTTATTCAGTCTCTATTACTATGCATATTTTCTTTAGTTCCTCTTGTTGTTTATTACTAGTTTTGTTCCATTATAATGAGATAAAATATAATAAATCATTGCATATTTCTTGTGTTTGTTAAGACTTGCCCTGTGTTTAAAATATAGCCTGTTTTATGGAAAGTTCTATGGGCTGTCCAGAAAAAATTTTGTTCTCCAGGGTTTGGGTGTAATAGTCTATAGAAGTCTGTTAAGTCTATGTGATTTATAGTCTAAATTAACTCTAATGTTTCTTTGTTGATTTTGTGTCCGGATGACTTTTATATTGGTGAGAGTAGAATATTGAAATCACTCACTATTGTGCTAAGGTCAATCTGTATCATTTAACCCAGTGGGATTTGCTTTATAAAACTGAGTGTACTTTATAAAACTGGGCATATGTTTGGTGTGTACATATTTAGAATTGTTGTATCCTCTTGATGGATTGTTTTCTTAATAGGAAATGACCTTTTTTAAACCCCTTTTTACTAATTTTGCTTTGAAATATACTTCATGAAACATTATTACAGCCATACCTACTTGCTTTCTAGTTTTATTTGCTTGTAATGCCTTTCCCATTCTCTCAGTCTAATGCTGTGTTTTCTTTGTCAGCGAGGTGCACTTTAGAATCCAATGTTCTAGTCTTTACCTTCTTATTGGAAAACAGAGACTGTCAGTATCCAGAGGTATTATGTCTATCATTATGTTGTTTTAATAAGACTTTGCTAATCTTTGCTAATTCAACTGGTGTTCTAGTGCATCTTATTGAGTCTTCTACCTTCATGGACATACTTGTCTTTCTCTTCAGTGACTTCTGGAATTATTATTTAGTTGTCCTAAATTCTTTTAGTCTGCATTTATTTATAGAAAGTTTTTCTTTCTCTTTCAATTATGAAAGGTAGCTTCGCTGGATATAGTAACTGGTTCAGTGGTTATTGTGTTTTACAGATTAAAATAGATCATTCCATGACCTTCAGGCTTTTTCAGTTTCTGCTGAGAAATATGCTGTCATTCTGATGGGTTTGCCTTCCTTTGTGACTTGGTGTTTCATGAGATTTTTGGTGTTTTTTCTTTGTTCTTTAATTCTCAACATTTTAACTATTATAAGACATGGGGAGGTTGTTTTCTAGTCTTTTCTTTTTGAGTTTCTAAATGCCTCCTCTTTCTGGTTAATATCTCTTCTTGAATTTTGGGTATTTTTCTACTATAATTTTATTTATGATATTATGTATTTATCTTAGAGTCTTTCTCCTTCTATGCACAAAATTTTTTGTGTTCCCTAGATATCACATGTTCTGTTCATACATTCTGAATTTACATTTGTCACTTATATTAATCAGGGTTGCTGACCACAGCAACTCTTTATAAAAGAAAGCATTTAATTGGGGGCTGGCTTACAGCTTCTGAGGCTTGGTCCACTATCATCATGGTAAGAAGTATGGCAGCATGTATGGACTTGGAGCAGTAGCTGAGAGCTATATCCTGATTCACAGGCAGCCGGCAGAAAGAGATTGGGCCTGGTATGGCTTTCTGAAACCTCAAAACTCACTCCTGGTGATGCACTTCCTCCAACAAGTCCATACCTCCTAATTCTTCTAATCCTTTCAAATAATTCCACTCCCTGGTGACTAAGCAGTCAAATATATGACCCTATGGGTGCCATTCTTATTCAAACCACCACATCATTGAATGTTCTAATCCATCTACTTCATCTTCCAAACCCCAACATTCCATCTTCTACTTGATCCTGTCTATTGGTAAGGTTTTCCACTGATTTTCCTCATTTGATTTATTCAGCTTTTCATTTTCAAAATGTGTTTCCTTTTCAGTATCTCTCTGACAGCATTCCTGTTTCATACCCTGAATTAATGACCTTATTTTATTTAGCTGTTCATTTGTATTCTTTTTAAATTATTCAGGGGTTTATTTGTATCATCCTTGTTATGGTGCACATTTTTATAGTAATTATTTCAAATTCTTTGGGGTTTTATCCAATTCTATGTCATTGGAATCCATTACTGTGAAAATGCTAATTTTTTGATGAGTCATGTTGCCTTGGTTTTCATGTTTCTACAATGGAACTTAAACATCTGTAATTAGTCCATTTATTGAATTATTTAAATTAACCCATAGTTTTTCAGTTGAAGTGTTTTCAGTGTTCTGGTGGAACTAGACGGTGTGGATTGAGATGTCATTCCTTGCCACTGTAGCTAATCTCCCGTCCTGATTTCCCAGAGCATTTCGCATAATCTCCAGGATCACTATGAGAGTAAAATTCTAATTGCAAAAGCAATAAAAACCAGTGGACTAAGCTTGCTGTGAAAAATAGAGTAATAGCCAATCCAAATAGTCACAATCACTTTTGTGTAATAAAGTAACAAGGATAGTATGGTGTAAGTGTACGATAAAAAGAAAATAAGCCTAGGAAGACTAGCAGTTAGTGTCAGAGTAATAAGGTAAAATAGAAGCGAGATACATAGAAGAATAAAGGAGGAGGAGCTAAGAAGCTTACCTAAAAGGTACAATGAGAAAAGAGAGCAATGAAAAGCTGCAATCAGCCTAGTCCCCATCCCTGGGCACCAGCCACTCTGGGGAAGACCAGGTTCTGGCCACCGGGCAGGTTCCCTTCTAGCCCTACTGGGAAGGCTCCCCTTCTCCAAGAACCCCGGCAGACCCTGCAATCTCCACGCCCTGCCCCCATGCCCATCTGCCCGAGACCCCAGCGACTTCCTGAGACTTAGAGACCGGCCCCCAGCTCCCATCCTGCCTCCGGACTTCCCTTCTGGACCAGAGCTCCCATCCTGCCCCGGACTTCCTGTCTGGACAAGAGCTCCCATCCTGCCCCAGAGTTCCCATTTGGAGAAGAGAGTCCCATCTGGACAAGAGAGAGAGACTTCCCGAATCTGTCAGCTCTTTCAGCACCAAGTGCGCTGATAAGACCAAGATCGAACACAAGGAGATGGGCAGACGTCAAGGCAGAAGTGCATACAACAAAATGAAGAGCAATACAGCATCACCAGAACCTAGCCCTCCTCCAACATCTAGAGCTGATCATCAAAAATTGGAAGAAGCAGAAGAAAACAGCCTTATGAATAACATCATGAGGAAGGTAGAGGCTTATATAGAGGAACAGACAAAAAAATTGCAAGAGTGCTGTAAAAACCTAGAGGAAAGGACAATTAAAGTAGAAGAAAACAATAAAGTCCTGGAAGAAAACAATAAAGCACTGAAAGAAAATCATGAAAAAGCAATGAAACAAATGGAGGAAACAGTCCAAGACCTGAAAAGGGAAATAGAAAAAATGAAGAAGACACAAACAGAGGGAATGCTGGAAATAGAGAAGCTGCAATCACATAACCAAAAAAAATTTTTTTCAGGACTTGGGAGTCCTGAAGCAAAGTGACTTCTAGACCCAGGACAACCAGTTCCCTTTGAGAGAGCCTATTTTAAAGAGAAAGAAAAAAGAAAAAAAAGAGATAGAAAACAGTGCAGGACAGATTGGTCTACAATATTACAATTAATATGTCTGTCTCTATGTGGTCATTCACCTGAGCACAAGTGGAGACTGCTACTATGTGATCATTCATGTGGCTATATGTGTAGACTATTTGATGTGGTCACTTATCTGAACTCAGGTGAGAATGTCTCTGTGTGACCAGTTGCCCAAGTGCAGGTGCAGAGCCTATCTCTACACCATATTGCTTTTCCCTCTTACTATTTGAGTCAGTGTCTTCCAACAAGTGCAAAACCTTAGTGGCATTATGCTTCTTGTGCTGACTTTTGTGTTGCTTGCCCTATCACCAGACAGTGAGTATTATAAATAGAGATACCTGTCAGAATTGCTGGGTAGTTATCTACTGATGTGCCTTAGACTTTAACATCTTTAAGCACTTGTCATTGCTCATTTCTTTTGCAGAAAATGAGTGAATCTAGCCTAGAGTTCCATCACATGAAATATGCAATGGTTCTGACTTAGAGATTTCTACCTTAGGTAGAGATATTATACAGGGCAGGACATTTGCCCTGGGTTCCCAGAGTGGGCCATGCAGGAAGAAACTCTTGTCTCTATTACTGCCTAGCTAGCAAATCAGCCTCTTTTATGAAAAGGCTTCTTTTTGCCACTGCTCTGGTTGAATTCCAGGAAGAGAAGTGGTTTTTTTGTTTTGTTTTGTTTTCTTACATCTACATGGTATGCAGACCCCAAGGTTCCTGGGTGGTTGGATTGCAAATGTACTCAGTGACACAGCCAGTGTTGGCAGTGTTGGTCATAGTTTTTTAGTCTTTAGATTTTTTGCCTTTCCTTTGATCTCTCTCTCTCTCTCTCTCTCTCTCTCTCTCTCTCTCTCTCTCTTTCTCTATCTGTCTGTCTGTCTGTGTCTCTGATGGTACTTAGAGTTTTCTAAGGCTCTTTCTTTGTCTGAAGCCTTGTTTTCAGCCCTCAGCAGTTCCATTCACTCATCTCCTGGAGCAGAGCACTATTAATGGGTCTATGCCCTCTAGAACAGACCCTGGACACTTTTCCCTTGTCTTCTGTTTCTAAAATTTCCTTTCCATCTCAGCTGCCCAAACCAGTGTTTTTCTGCTGTCAGTCTTCTCATAAGGACAGCTGCTCTTCACCTATTACCAGTTTATCACCCAGAGATTCTAGCAGTCCATGTGTGGGTGTCACCTGTCATCTCTAATTGTTTACTAGTATTTACTGAGCAACCTAGAACTGTGCCCAGTACTAGTGGATACTCAATAAATATCTGTGAATGGGTGATGCTTGCTGGAATCTTACATGATACTATTCTGTGATCAAATGGTCATGGAAGTCAGTGCTGATAATAGGCGATGGATCTTATATTTAGAGATATTGTTGATTCCCATCATGCAAAATAAGAAATTGTGAGGTGTTTGTTATTTCTAATTTTCCACAGCTGCTCACAAGCCTCCAGTGTCAGCTGATCTGTTTTTGACTTGTTCTTGATTAACTCAGCTTTGGGGCCCCAAGGGAAATAAATGAGTAATAGCATGTAGAAGTATGCTGACCCATAAGCATACTTCTTTTAATATTTATGGAGGATGGAATTTCATTCATGTGGTTGTTATCTATAAAATATAGGTTTCATAATACATTAGCATTAACAGACATAGTATGTTATGGTCAATAGGTATCTTCACAATTAGACTGAAATTGTCAACATAATTTGTTAATGTAGATAGCAGTTCAACAGTAGCAAGTATTGTGTTAGGAAGGAAAAAAAAACACTCTGCTGAATGATATTATAAATTCCTTTTCTTATCACTGACTGAACTTGGAGGTCAGGTCAGGTCAGTTCAGTCAGATCTTATTACTGTTGGCTAAAGGCCCGTGTAAGATTTGCAGAGCAAGGAAGATTTTTCTGGGTGAGTCCAGCGTGAATTACAGGTTGGCCAGAGAGAAATGTGATAGTGGTTAACATGCCAATGGTCAGGGTTTGTAAAAAGAGATCATCAGAACACTGGATCACTGTCAATTTTATTAAGAAGCCTTTAAATGTTTAAAAATATATGTTAAAGTATCTCCAGTGGGTTCGTTGGAGAAAGTGTGGTCGATATAGAAAACCACCTGAAGAGGAAAATAAAAATATCTGCTGAAGCTGCCTGTTACTATATACTTCCATCTAGACTTGGTCTACACACACACTTCCACTTTTACACAAATGTGTATCTGGTCTTTTTTCTTTTTTTTTTCTCAAATCTGGAATTAAACCAGTGATACCATCCCATGCCTGCTTTATTTGATTAAAATTATACATGATTGTATAATTGTAAATTATACATCATTGTATTTCCCCTCATTGAATATTTAAGAAAATGATTTACAAACAGCATGTGATTTTTAATAATTTTCTATTTGTACATTTATACTCACTCACAAACATTCAGCACTAAGTAATATTTCTATGACTATTCTTATAAGTAAGACATTTGTGTGTTTGTCTTTACTATTGTTTTAGGAGGCTTTTTCTAGAAGTAGAATTAGTGGGTGCTGTAGTTTGGATCTTAACATTCCCCAAAGGTCCATGTGTTTAAGGCTTGGCCTTCAGAGTGGTGCTATTGAGAGGTTATAGAAAAAAAAATTTTTAAATAAATTTCTTTTCTTTCTTTCCTTCTTTCCTTCCTTCTTTCCTTCCTTCTTTCCTTCCTTCCTTCCTTCCTTTTTTCTTCCTTCCTTCCTTCCTTCTTCTTTCTTTCTTTCTTTCTTTCTTTCTTTCTTTCTTTCTTTCTTTCTTCATTTCTCTCTTTCTTTCTTTCACATCCCAGTAGCAGTTCCCCTCTCTCCTCTCCTCCCAGCCCTTTTCCCTACCTCCTCTTTTCCCACCCCAGAACCCATTCCTCCTCTATTTCTGTTTAGGAAGGGCAGGTCTGCCATGAGTATAAACTGAAACCTGGCATATCAAGATTCAATAAGACTAAGCACATCCCCATGCATTAAGGCTGGGCAAGGTCACCCAACATGAGGAGTAGGGTCCCAAAAGCCATTAGAAATTTTAGAAAGGAGGTTCTTAGGTTTTTAGGGATGCATGACTTTGACAGATGTTGTGGGAGACTTGCCCCTAACACATTTTCATTTGCTTGACAATCAGACAATCACTTTGTTCTGCTGTGTGCTCCTCACACCTGACATATTATACCTCATTAGAGGCACAAAGTTGTACATTCACCTGGCAGTAGACTTAAATCTCTCAAACCATGAGCTGAAGCAAACCTTTGCCTTTGTAGGTTAATTATTGAGCTATTTTGTTATTTTGACAGGACATAAAGGTAAATCAAAGAATGCAAATATTTTGAATATTCTTTATACTCAATCCTACACAAACTCCTAAAAGGCTGCTTCCAACAAGAAGCATATTGAAATTGTTCTTATACTCCAGACAGTATTGGATAGAGTCAGTGTTTGTCATATTTCCTTATCTGGACTAAAATAATAACATTTTTACTTATGTTCATTTTTAAAAATTTTTCCTCATAAGTCATTTGAATTTGTTCTTCTATGAAATATTTTGTTTTTGTCCATATCTGTGAGGGAGTTTGTATTTTCTTATTAATTCCTACAATGCTTTTATAACTTAACTATATATGTATTTATTAAGAACTGCAAATATTTAGAGAAAATGGAAAAAACCTGGATAATTCCTGATTACTCAGAGATAAGCAATGTTAATATTTTTGTTTACTTGTATATATTGTCTAGATAGATGGTTTTATGTAACTTAGCAATGTTAGTATAAATCATAATTTTGTTTTATTTTCCTTTGCTTTCATACTTCCCATGAAATTTTCCTATAGTTATACAAGAATACATAAATAACATGCTTCCTTCTCTTATCAAAGCCACTACTGTTGTCAAATTGATTGGAATCCTTTCAAACCAGATTCCATACATTTATACCGTAAATGGAATTGTGTGCACATGTGTGTGTATGTTCTTTTGAAACACTTTATTGTAATATAAACTCAAGAAAAAATCATGAGATATAAATGTTCAAGATATTGCAATTATGTACTTGCATTTCCACAATTATGAATTTATCAATATATGTACTCATTTATATTTATATATATTAGACATACACCTAAACATATATAGTGTATACATTATAATAATTGTTCACAGTATACATTCTGAACATTACTTCCAAGAGGTATACTTTCCAACATCCTATCTGGCACTGAAAAAGACTTGTTTTTTAAAAGTTTTGTATAATTTATAGATAAGAAATAAATTCAGCCGGGCGGTGGTGGCGCACACCTTTAATCCCAGCACTCGGGAGGCAGAGGCAGGCGGATCTCTGTGAGTTCGAGGCCAGCCTGGGCTACCAAGTGAGTTCCAGGAAAGGCACAAAGCTACACAGAGAAACCCTGTCTCGAAAAAACCAAAAAAAAAAAAAAAGAAAAGAAAAAAGAAATAAATTCTTGTGCCTGGAGAAATGGCTCAGAGTAAGTCTGGCTCACTGGCTAGTCTCCCGGAGGACCCAGGTTCAGTTCCCAACTCTGACATGGTGGCTCACAACTGTCTGTAATTCTAGTTCCTAGGGATCTGACACCCTCTTCTGGCCTTGTTTCTTTTCTCTGAGCAGGAATATTTTAGTTTGATGTAATACAGTGTGATCTCTGAAAATTCTAATGACTTTTTCATAGAAATAGAGTACAAATTATGAAATTAGCATGGAGTCCTAAAAGACCTCGTATAGCTAAAGGAACCTCAAGAAAGAATAAAACTGGAAGCCTTCAAATTAATTTATTTTCAGATCATATCACAAACCTGTATTAGTCAAAACATTCTGGAATAGAGCCCAGAAATAAACTCACACATAAACAGTGAACTTATATTGGATAAAGACGTCAAGACTATACAATGAGGGAAGCATAACACCTTTAAAAAATGCTATTAGAAGAAGTAAGTAACCACATGTGTTAACTGCTCTAGTTGGCCATGTGAACTTGGGAAAGCAGGGCCTAAAAATGAGGCAGACTAAATTTAGTCAGAGCATCAGACAATTTATACTCTGAGGGTTAAGAAGAGTCACCTAAAAAGTGTACAATCACAAGGACAAGCATCACATGGCAAAAACATGTTTTTCCATAGAGGGATATGAATATCAACAGCTGAAATAAACTTGCTCCTATTCATTGTGCCTGGAAGGAGCTGAGGTCACAAGACTTTTGTTTTCTTGGAATTTTCTTGCAAGCACTCAGAATTCTCACATGACTCTGACTCCATTCTTGGACTTGTTCTGACACACATGCAAAATGGTGAGATTATAGGGCAGCTGTTAGAGAGCACAATGCATTCAAAATGGCAAAAATTGGATCTTATTCTTACACCATACCTACCCCGCAAATCAATTCACAATGAGTTAAAGACTTAAGTATAAGGAATGAGTCTGTAAAATTAGAATAATACATGGGGAGAGATCTCTACAGCATTGGTCTTGGTAGTGCTATTTTGGATATGGCAGCAAAACCAAAGATGAACTAGTGAGGCTAAAATAAAATTTTAACAATTCCTTTCATTTTAAAACAAGAAAATTTCATAAACAGCGTTTACTGCTTCCTTCTTTGACTCAATTACTCCCTTGTATGAAGTCATGAACCTTTATTATTGCTATCCAAGTATTGATTTTCACAGTATTTCTCTTTTCATTTTAGAGTGACTTTGATAAGTTCATGTAGTTGTACAACTAAATTAGGTTTTATCTTAATAATAGGCTTGATGGTCTCTGCTAGTTTTCAGTATAATTTTGGAATACAACATACCTTTGCTTGAGTTTAAAATTTTTGTTTTCAATTGGATGCAGATATAGTTTATTGTCAAGTAAATTTAGACACATATGTGCACACACACTTTTAGGTCTCACATATATGTGTGTTCACATTTTGTTGCCTAGGCATATATATGTATGACAGCTATGCATAATAAGTAGGTTACATTCCTTTTCCTAAAAATTTGCCAGATGTTAAACTGTTATCTTCTAATGTCTTTCTACATTTTATAATGTAGAAAAGATTTAACATTTAGCTTATTTTTTATTCATTTCTTTGTAATTTGTTTTTCATGCTTGGGTATTTCCAGGATTTCCTCTGCTCTTATATTTAAGCAAAGAATAACCAAGTTTACTATTTCTAGGATATACTGAACCTTTTATATCTGGATATGTGGGGAATTAACATTCATTGGCTGCCTCTTCAATAGTCACTTATTTTTTTTCTTTATTAAAGTTAGCATACAGTGATGGGTTGCACTATTGCATTTTCATACATATTTTTCATTCTACTTACTTATTTAACATTTTAATTTTATTTTTTTCTTTGACAGTTTTACATATGTATGCTGAATTTCGGACATTTTCATCACCTTTTCTCATCATCACACCCTCTTTTGTGCCCAAACCTTTTTTCTTCCCAACAATCCCCCTCCCACTTTGAACTCTTTCCCCCCCCTTTTTGACTTGTAAACACTCAGTGAGGGGTTAGACATCATGATCCCCTCCCCCATTCATGATAAAATAGTGATGGGACCAACCATGTGTAAATTTTGTGGAGATAAGCACAGCTGCAGTGAGTTCATGATAGCAATGACCATGTCATATCCAGAAGATAATTGTTTTACAGCATTCCTCCCTGAACTCTGGTGCTTGTATTCTTTCCAATCCCTTCTTCTAAGATGTTTTCAGAGCCTCAGAAAGAGTAATACAGATACCCCATTTGAGACTTAGAACTTAATAGTCACTTATTCAGCACCTTGAGCAGCCACAGGTCTCTGCATTCACCAGCATTAACTGAAAAAGAAGCTTCTCTGGTAAAGACTGAAAGTAGCAATAATCTATAGTTGTAAAGGTTAGTATATGTATGTAAAGATTAGAAGACAGTTGGTGCTTAGTAAAATAACAGTAATAGGTTCTCCCCTAGAGCCTATGATTTCCACAGTTATGGGTTCTTGGCTGGGTTTATAGTACCAACCGTGAGTTCCCTTCTGTAGGGCAGGCCTCAAATAAATGCAATAAGAAGGCAGCTGGTTATTCCCATAGTAGTCATGCCACTATTACAACAGTGAAAATACTTTGCCAGGCAAATTATTGTAGTTTGATTATTTGTGCCTGTGTGCGTGCGTGTGTGCATGTGTGTGTGTGTGTGTGTGTGTGTGTGTGTGTGTGTGGTGTGGTATATGCATGTGTGAAAACTCTCATGTTTGTGAGTAGTATGCATGTACATGTGTGCCTGTGCATGGGAGCTAAGATGTTGACATTGGATGTCTTCCTCAATTGCTCTCTGCAGTATACATTGATATAGGGTCTCTTACTTGAACCCAGAGATTACCAATTAAGCCAGTCTAGCTAGCTCATTCTAGGTACCCCCTGTGTTCATCTACAGAGCACTGGGATAGCATATAGGCATTTACACACTGGGGATCTGAACTTTGCCCCCAAGTTTACAAAGCAAGTGTCTTACCCACTGAGCCATTTCCCCAGCCCACATTTTACTTTTCTCCCATCTTCACTGCCCTATCCCATCTACCCTGCCTTCTCTTACTGGTCTAATTTCTCCTTTTGCATTTGTCTTACTTTGCTTAATGTGATGATCTTCAGTTATATCTATATTACTGTAAATTTCCATATT